>PVJD01008757.1:0-69456 GCA_004026545.1 Mormoops blainvillei
CCACCCCGAAGGGCCAGACCTGTTGCCTATGCCACACGCCCAGCTCTCAGCTGTTCTGAGAATCCTCTCACCTGCTTACCCCAGCTATGACTGAGATCCCAGCATGCTTTGCACCCATTTGAGCCAAAGCCTCTGGTCCGTATTGGGACTCATCCTCCTTTCCTAATGTGCACTTACCAGCCCACGTTGAACTCCACGTGGGCATCAAAGAGTGCCACCACGGGGGCAGTGGCCACCCTCCAGCCGCTGACCCTGGAGCGGATGAGGCCTTCCTGTTTGCTGTGGCGCACGACTTTGATGAAGCCTGGCTTCTGGCCATTTACCTTGTCCACATACTCTGTCAGCTTCTCCTTCAGTTCCTCTGTGAGGGAGAGAATGTATCATTAGCATAATGGGGGCAGAGCACAATCAAAACAGGACATATGAGGAAATATGAGGAGGAACTAAAGACATTCGACCGAAAGAAATCCTCAGTAAGGACTGAGGGGTGGTCTTCAATTCTCAATGGTTGTTAATGGGGAAAAGGGACTTGATCTGCCCCTATGACTTGGACCAATGAGTGGAAGGTTGAGGGACCCTGGCACTTGTAGGGCAAATGAAAAAAGAACATCTCTTGGTTGGGGTGGCCCTGTGAGGGCTGCAGAGAGTTTCTGTCACTGGAGGGGCTGTATTTCCCACCAGGACAGACACAGGTAGTGTCTAAGGTAGTTAAAACCCTAGGTGGGTAACTGGTTTGAAACTAACTTTAAAATCCTGTTCGACCAACTCTGAGGTCTTAGGATCTGTAGGGACTTGCCCAAGGTCACAGAGCAAGTCAGTAACTGTCCAGGCCCAGGGACTCCTGCCTCCCTCTGAGCATTTCCGCCTCGGAAGTCCAGTTTCCTCTCCTCCTCAATGATAACTCAAGCAGGGCTACGGAAAGCAGTCTAGGGCCACATCCTACCCGCCCACTTGGGCCTGTTGGTTTGGGCACCATCATGTGTAATAAGATTTGAAATCCATGTTTTGAACTTCCTTTTAAATATGTTAGATTTTCTCTAACACCTTTAAGCTATGCACCCAGAAATTGGTCTAATACTTCTGGGGTAAACTGGGCTAGAGCAGAGGGAGCTAATCACTTATTCTAGAATCTATGCCCCTATTCATGTAGTTTAAGGTCACATTAACTTTGCCTACTTTTGATTCAAAATGAGTTTACTGGAAACATACATCTACTGGTTCTTCTCACATGGTGCCGCTAAGTCAAGCATCCTTTATCCCATCTCTTTATGGATGCTTGTGTGGGTGGGTGCACACATGCATGCATGTTGTATATGTGTGCATCTGCACACTCTGAGCCAAAACATAGGATCTTATGTTTATTTCCCTTTAATTAATCTTCTTAGAGATTTACACTGTTTATCCAAAATCAGAATGTTTCCCCCCCCAACCCTCAATTCTGTTATCCAATGTCTGCTACCTAGTCCTTCCAGTTTTCCAGTTTCTGCAAGTGATAAACACATGGACTTTATTGTCATTCAAGTCAGTCTTTTAAAAAGTGTGGCAAGCTCTGACCAGTGTGGCTCAGCTGGGTTTGGCATCGCCCCGCAAAGAGAAAGGTCGCTGGTTCGATTCTTCATCAGGGCACATGCCTGAGTTGCAGGCCAGGTCCCTGGTTGGGGTGCATGCGAGAGGCAACCAATCGATGTTTCTCTCGCACACTGATGTTTCTCTCCCTCTCTCCCTTCCTTCCCCTCTCTCTAAGAGTAAATAAATAAAATCTTAAAAATAACAGTGTGACCGTGATCCAGATTTGGGGCCAGTGGGGGCTGTCAGGTATTCCCCCACTTCCAGCCCAGAGAAAATTCAGCTGACTTTTGGGCTAACACCAACATGCCGTATATCTCACTCTAGCTGATATGAAAATGACCCCGTGATCTCAGATTGCACAGCTGACTTGGGGGCCTGGGAATGCCATGGTCTCACAAGTGTCAGGAAGGTGGCCACAGTGCAGCATAACTCACTGTGCCCCAGGCTTACAAGGTCTCCAAGTATGGTTGACAGGAGGCCTCTCAAAACATTTACTGTTTCGTCACTTCCAAGTCCACCCCTCATATATCCTTTGCGAAAATGTTAAATAGAGAGCTCACAAGGCCTGATATTTGTCAGTTAAGCAGTGAGGGTACAGAAGTGGGTAGTACCTTCCCCCGTGGGTGAGAATCACTGCCCATGGAGACCACTGTTACCATAGTATTGATGGGACAGGGCTCTGGATGACTGCCACCAATGACCAACCATGAACCCCACCTCTCTGAATTCACATCCCTGCACAGCTGCCTCACACACAGAATCTGGGCTGACATGACAACAGGGGGCAGCCAGAGGGACCTCCTGCCAGTCCCGGGCCTTAGGAGGTCTTGCAGCTTCTGCTTCCATTCTTTTGCCGCCCTACGTAAGGAAACCTGAGCCTGCCTCCTCGTGGGTGAGAGTCCAGAGGGTCCCCAAGCAATTTAGGTTGCCCCACTGATGTCCCAGCCACGGGAGACGTCTTGGATCCTTCAGCCGCCGGCTGACTGTGAGCGCAGGAGGGAGCCCAGTTGACACCTCACAGAGCACAGACATGCTTCCCTCATTATAGAATTATGGCTCCAGCCCTTAATTGAGGAATTACGGGCCAATGGATGATTGCTGTTTTAAGCCACTAACTTCTGAGTTGGTTTGTTTTACACAAAAGCTATCAAAACAGGGTCTATTGTTCTAGTATGATGCTGGGGTTAAAATAAGATTGTGAACTCCTGAGGCACAGGAAATGAATTCAGACACAGAAGAGCCAGCTTAGGAGGTGGTGGCAAGAAATGAAAAGGCTTTGTTTCTTGTGGGAGCCGCTTGCCCTTTGGTACCACTGAGCTCCGTTAACAGTGAACTAGAATGAAGGTTTGTGGGGGATCAGCTAGGGAAAAATTCTGTTCTCAGCCAGCTACATCCCAAACACTGGCTGCTGATTAGAAGAGAGGATTCCCTTAGCCCTAACCAAAGAGCTGCTATCAAAAAATTTTAAAAGGCTGCCCTGGCTGGGTGGTTCCGTTGGTTAGAACACTATCCTGTACACCAAAATGTTGTAGGTTCGATCCCTGGTCAGGGCACATTCCTAGGTTGTGGGTTCAATGCCCCAGTTAGGGCATGTATAAGAGGTAACTGATTGAGGCCTAGAGACATATTTCTTTGTCCTATATGACATTCCTATATGACATTCCAGAGATGAGTAGGAGCTGGCCCTCTAGAAGGGCTCTGACTATGGTGCCTCTCTCTCTCTCCCCCCCTCTTCCTCCCTCCTTCCCTCCTCTCTCTCTAAAATTAATAAATATATTCTTAAGTTAGGATTAAAAATAAATAAATAAAAGACTTTAAAAGGCGCATAATACCCTGGATAACACTGGCTTAGGTTTTGCAAAATATCTTTACCTAATACGGTTTTTACATTTTCCTTCAACATTTGTTAATTGCCAAAGGAAGAAAGATTTCAAAAGCACTTCTGTATTTGCTAGAAAACTATTGTCCAAAATATTGCCTATTACATATTATACATAACATATAATAAATACTTCTCAGAACTTAGCTTTAAAAATATAAAGAGCTGTGCTTTTCCTTATACCTCAACAAAAAAACCCATTGTATTTACCTTTTTGCCAAGGCTGCCAGGAAGCTCAGAGACAAATATAAAGACTAACCACAGGGTTCTATCAGCATTTTTGCTTCTCTACCTTTGCTAAAGCTTTGATTTTCAAGTTCTAGCCTAAAAGCTGCATTGTCTTTTACCTTTTTTCCTGTATAAGCTACCTTTAATTATTTTTTGAAATATTTACAAATAACTTTGAAGAAAATGTCTTGGTAAAGCATGACAGGCATATAATTGTGGAAAGAAGGGGGAGGCTGTGTTTCATGTTTGTTTTACTATGTTGAGGAAAGCGGAGGTAGGGAGCCTGCACTCTGTGATTTTGCCAAAGTCAGAATCAATGGCAGAGCCCTAGATAGCAGCCAGGATTCACAAAGAAACACAGTTTGCACCCTGCATGGGGCCAGGTGTTATCCTGCCTGTATTGCTCCTCCAGCCCTCTCCTGCTGCCCACGAACCCCTGCTCTGCTGACATCTGGAAGACCTCTGTAAATCATCGTGCCCAGAAGCCACGCCGCTGAAACACTATTCGCCTCTGAGGAGGTCGCAGGCTACCCTCCGTCGGGCTGCTTGCCTGCTCTCCCTCCTTCAGACTTAGATGCCAAATAAAAATGCAAAATTCACCGGCCTGGTCAAACAGAGCCCTTTCTTCCCTCCCTATATACATCCCTTGAACTGCTCCCATAAAAAGCAATTAGCTCCACAGAGTCACCCTAAAAGAAACAAATTGCAGGCTGAGCAGGAGAAGTCTGGTACCAATGGCTGTTAATCTGATTTAAACACCTAATGAGATACTCTTTATCTCTTGCATAAAAGAAAATAAAGAATCAGGAAATCAGTGCTCAGTGGGGCTTCGTTCTTCAGAAGGCGGCTGCACAGGCATCTTGCAGAATGGCCCCCCACGCTTGCCATGGAGAACCAGGTTCGGTTCCTCGTCCTCCCCTCACTGCCCAGGTGATCATTTCCCATGTTTGCTCCTGGTTTGGGGGAAGCAGGAGTGAAGGGAGAGGCCACCCATCATTCATTCATTCATTCATTCATTCACTCATTCAATGACTACTGAACATTCATTATGTACCAGGCACTGATCTAGCTGCTGTGGCAAGAACTGTGAATAAGACAGTCCCCATGAAACATTCATTCTTCTAGACATTTAAAAGGTATGTGATGTACTCCACTGAGGAGGCAGAGGAGGTCGGGGAGAGAGGGAGAAGGAAAGATGTGGGGCGGGGCAGAAAGAGAAAGTATAAAGAGGAAAAAGGAGGGGAAAGGAGGAAGAAGGGGGAAGAGTAAAGGAAGGAAGAGGGAGGGGGAGACTTCTGTAAAAGAAAAGAAAATCAGAAACTAATTCAGTGCTTCCAGACACAGAAGCCTCTTAAATGATGGGCCCCCTGGGCCTGAGGAACGCTGCCTGGTGCACAACTGCGAGGGTGCTACTAGGCATGGGTGCTGCTAAAGATCCTACAGTGCACAGGACAGCCCTCCACCGTACAGAATTATCCAGTACAAAATGTCAACAGCACTGAGTTGGAGAAGCCTTGCATAGCTTATAGTAGTACCCCCTTATCCACAGGTGATGCATTCCAAGACCCCCAGTGGATGCCTGAAACAGCAGATAGTACCGAACACTGTGTGTGTGTGTGTGTGTGTGTGTGTATATATATATATATATATATATAGTGTTTTTTTCCTGTAAATACATACCTATGATAAAGTTTAATTTATAAACTAGGTACAGTAAGGAATTAACAACAATAACTTTAATAACAGAACAATTATAACAGTATACTGTAATAAAAGTTATGTGAATATGGTCTCTCTCTCTTTCTGATAGCTGATCTGATGACCTGATAACTGAGACGACTACTAAGTGACCAATGGATGGGTAGTGCATATATGGTTTGGTTAAGTTGGACAAAGGGATGATTCACATCCCGGGTGGAGTGGAGGGGGATGGAATGAGATTTCATCATGCTACACTACTCAGAATGGTTCTCAATTTAAAACTTATGAATTGGTTGTTTTTGGAATTTTCCATTTAATATTTTTGGACCGTGACTGAGCATGGGTGTCTGAAAGCACAGGAAGCAAAACTGTGGATAAGGGTAGACTCCCGTAACTGATGATGGAGGTGTCATCCTCAAAATCTCAGCGTGTACGTTTGCTGTGTTTTCAAACTGGCAGCCTGGGGCTGCATCTGCCCAGAGACATTTTTCTTTGTCCTGTATGACATTCCTGTATGACATTCCAGAGATGAGTAGGAGCTGGCCCTCTAGAAGGGCTCTGTAACGTGTACTGCCAGCTGGCAAGTGTCCAAGCTCAGAAGGGCTTGCACATGATTTAAGGCTCCTGACTATGGTGGCCCCTCGGCACTCGCCTTTCCCCCCACACTGCTGGCCCCCTTCTCTGCCTGAGTGCTTTCTCTGACCACAGGGGCTACTAGACATTGCCTCCACAGACGGTCCCCAATCAATTACGGCTAGAAGTTGGGGGATAAATATCACTTGTTATGGGTTGACTGGTGCCCCGCTCCCAAATTCACGTGTTGAAGTCTTAACCTCTGGTATCTTAGGATATGACCTTATCTGGATACAGCGTTGTTGCCAAAATAATTAGCTAAGAGGACGTCATACTGGAGGAGCCTCTGATCCAATACAACTGATGTCCTTACAGGAAGACAGCCACGTGAAGTCAAACACATGAGGAGAATGCCACATGATGACAAAGGCGTAGATTGGAGTGATGCATCTACAAGCCAAGGAGTTACTTCTCTCTTGGACTCCTAGCCGCCAGAGCTGTGAGACAAGCTCCATTGTTGGGCCTCCCAGTTGGTTGTCCTTCATTACAGCAGACCTAGGAGACTAACACACCCTACCTTCCTTCCTCCTCAGGTGGTTCATTGCTGAGGCAGGTTGTATGCTGCCTCCGGGTGGCTCCCAGGATGGTTGGGCCCCAGAGGCCACAGCAGGTACCTTGGTCGTTGTCCACAATATTAGCTTTCTTCTCTGCCCTGTCTCATGTCCCCATACCCTCACCACTGTCTCCTTGGGTATTCTCCCAGACTAATGAGTTGGCCTCAATTCCTGTCTCGAGGTCCACTTCTGGTAGGACCCAAACTAAGTCATATGTTCTCCAAGTCACTATGGTCCCAGCGGGTGCTTCACTCTTTCTTGTCTGGTCCTCGAAATCATGTTTATTTTCAAACCTTAACCTATGTATATAATGTGCATGTAAATATGTGTGTTGACTTACATCCCTCTATTTCTATATCTCTGCATTAACTGGCTAACGTTTAATAAAGGATGTAATACTAAAAGTGATGTACTCCACATTATTCTAAGCACTTTGCACGTATATCTCATTTAAGCCTTTTGACAACTTTATGATGTAGTTACTATTATTACCATGCTATTTGGAAGACAAGGAACCTAAGGTACAGTGTGACCTGGGTAGGAAGTGGCGGAGTCCGGAGTTAAATCCAACCAGGCTGTCCCACAGCGCCTACTCTTCACCCCCACACTGTGTGTCGCCTCCCTGGGATAGAACACTGATCTGCTTAAGAATCATCTGGTTAAAAACACAGGTTCCAGGGCAGCACCCCACGCCGTCTGATTAGTAGATCTGGGGTAGGACCAGAGACTCTGAATTTTACTCAAGCTGCCTGTGAGATCCTGATGGGCAGCCAAGCCTGGCAACAACGGACATAAATGAAGGTGGGCTTTGCGAATGGGTGGGAGGGAGGTCGCTCTGGAATTAGGCGATGTGCCAGCCCTTAACTGAAGGCCCCAGGCTCTGAAAAAGGCCCTCCACCGCCTGGCCAGGTCATTTTCTCCCTATTCCCCCAAGCCCATGGGCTCCATCTTGCTGACCTCGGTTGCAGACCCTTCACTTTGCAGTCTGTTTTCATTCTACCACGTGGCCCTCTTTGGATCTGATGCCTTGGACTGTCCCTCTGTAGTTCCCCGGCTGCCCCCACCCCCTGCACAGAGCATTGCCTTTTGTCCCCTCTGCTCAGCCCCACAGTTTCAGGCCAGTGCCGTCCCCACAAGCGCAGCCTGGATCAGAGTTGCCACTGCCTCCCTCCAGTTGCCTGGGAAGGGAGTGTGAACACTCCCACTGAGAAGTGCTAATGATTGTTAGTCTCCAATGGTGCTAATTTAAAGATTAAAAGCACAGCACATTTCTGTTTATTCCTCTAAGAGTGAACGGTAGCTGGTCTTCCTCAGATCGGGAGATTAACTGGCTTCCCTCTAAAGCCATTAGAGCCATTGAAACACAAATGATATGTCAACTTACTTTAAAGAAGAGACTATTCATTAGGATGCAATGATTGTCAAATTTAGGTGATCATTCACTCACCTGCAGAGCACAGAAAGAAAGACAGGTAGATGCCACCAGACCCCCTGCCCTCTGAAGAATCTGCAGGAGGTCTCGAGACTCAGGTGGCCCTGCTGAGGGGTGACGGGAAGCTGGACTTGGACAGCTGGGGTCCAGAGATCAGACCAGCCTGAGCCCTGAGGCTGGAGGCAGCCTTGTTTTCCGGCACTCCTCTAAAAGACCACTCTAGACAAGCTTTCAAATCCTGGGCAGTTTACGAATGCATTCTATGGGGTTTATTCTTCTGTCCAATACCCTTGACAGCTACGCTTCTGTCCAACTCCTGTAACAGCTGCACTTCTTCAAAGTCAATTGATACTGAAGTAGATCCAAAATGGCCTTAAGTTGTTCTCCTCATGCAGGACTTAGGGAAAGAAAAGCTCCACCCAGGACCCCCACCGATGGCATATAAATAGGGCCACAGGACCTAAGCAGAGTGTCGGAATCTTTCTAGGAAGCTCCCCGCATTAATTCAGTCTTAGCCAAGTTATAGAAAGTCCCAAAACTACCACCTAATAGCCACCTGTTTCTGGGTCTATTCTTTTGTGTCATTACGAGACATTGGTGACCACAAAAACCCACAAGCAAGATGCACTCCTCACTAGTGCTCTCCAATGCCAGGCTCTCAGCATCCACTAATACCCTTTTATCTGCTATAACAACGACTCATTCTCCAAAGGATCCTCTATCCTGCAACAAAATGGTCAGAACTTGTTTCTGAAGCTGATTGTGGCAGATGATTAAAAAAAAAGGGTCCCCTGGACAGTCAGGGATAGGTTAGGTGCTGATCAATGTTTCTCTCTCTGTCTCTCTCTCTCAACAACAACCAAAACCCTGATTTATAACATTTGCCAATGTCCGTGGTGTAAATAATCCGACCACAGCTGATTTCAACCTACTATCCTAATGCCACTGAGTTGGAAAGAAACGTGCAGAGTTGGGAAAGGGTGTGTGTGATCAGCAGGTGATGGTCCAGGCCAGCCCCAGCACACAGGTTCTAATGCTAAAGCAGAAGGGATGCTGTCCTGTAGGCATCCCCCCGCCACCACTCACTATATAATGGGTTCACTATATAACGGTACTTTACATCGACCCATCCCATTCTTTATTTGCTCATTCAGCAATTATATATAAGGCACATGTAGAGTACCATACATTATTCTACATTCTCGCCTTATTGAAATCTTCCTAATACCCTGCACACAAAGACATCTCTAGCTAATGCTTATTTATTTAGTGCTAACTACATGCCAGGTACTGTTCTAACCCGTTTTATATACAGGGTGGGGCAAAAGCAGGTTTATAGTTAGGAGCACGCGAAACAGAATTTATTCTTGTATTATTACTTATTAATTATTGTATTATTTTCTTTTTTAATTCTTGCTTATTCTATCACAGTCATCCCAATTTTTCCCCCTTTGCCCTCCTCTGCCCGTTCCACCCCCTACTCCCACAGTCAATCCCTACACCCTTGCCCATGTCCATGGGTCATTCATACATGTTGTTTGACTAATCCCTTCCCTTTCTTGTATTATTTTCTATATGAGCAACTGTAAACCTACTTTTGTTCCTCCCTGTATTGCTCATTCAGTCTCCTCAACAAACATAATATTATTCCAGGTAGGCAGTATTATTACACCCATTCCACAGATTAAGAAATTAGAGCACAGAGAGGTGGAGGGATCTGCTCAGGGACAGGGCTGGGATGCAAATGCAGGCGTCTTGCCTGGCTCAAGTCCATGTTCTTAATCCCTCAGTAACATGAGATAATCCCTCATGTTATTACCTTCAGTGAAAAAAGGAGAAAACTCAAGGATCAGACTTTAAATGCGAAACGACAGAGACGGTAAGGAATGAGCAGCGGTTAAGCTCACCTCTGTCTGACTATCTAAAGATTTTACTCTTTGTCATTCTGCCCCACAGCCCGCCAAAGGAGCCAGGCGTCTCAGGCCTCAACAGCATTCTAGGATCATGAATTCATTTCAGGACGAAAAGTTCCTCTTTTTTACAGTTATGTATGCTTAGAACTCAAGTGAAGGGATTAGATGATCAAATTCAGCTTCTTTTAGACTAGAAGGCCGATATAGAGTATTCAACACACAAAACCCAGTTTCTCTGGGATACACATCCCTGAGCAAGCAAGACCAAGAAATGACAGCAGGGGCCTAAGTTGGGGTGAGGGTTTCCTAGAGTGCTCGTTACTCGCCTTTGGGATTCACAATACAATCGTGCGGGGGAAACCCATCCAACACGGGGCCCAGGACGAAAAGGTTGCCTGAATCAATCTGAGGGTTCACAAATCCAACCACACCCTTTAGCTCCAGGCAGGGGATTCTGAACACTTACAGCCTCGGCTCCGGACGCCCCCATTCTTGCCCAAGGTCACAGAGCTGGTGATCAGCACAGCCTGGAAGAGAACCCAACTCTCCTTGCCCAGGGGCCAGAGCCCCAGGCCCTCTATTCCACCAGCTCGATTCAACCACCATGAGTAATTCAAAAAATGAAAATGAGAATAACGGACTAACAGAAATCAGTTGTCTGCAGGGACTAAATGACCTTTGCCTTTGTGCTCCCGAGGGCTGTGTAAGGAGGAAAACTCCTATAAAGTAAAGGCGGGACTGCAGCCCAAACGCTGTGAAATTACTTTCGGGGCATAAAATACTCTGGCTACTCTGATGGTTTTCTGCAGGAACTCCCAGGGCTTATTAAAACTGCTGTGATGGGTGATTAATGTCAGCTGCATCTAGGCAAAGTGGACACTGCCCCAGCCCCAGCCCCTCCAACTCTGGAATACTGGGCAGGTAAGCTCCCTGGGAACTCTAGGAAGGCTGTGACCCAGAATCTAAAACCATGGGAAATACTGTCATCGGCAGTTAACAGCAGGTTTATTCCAAGGTGAGAACAAGCCCTCCTGGTGTCCCCTCAGGCAAAGGGAATTCCAGGAGAGCCAGGCCCAGACTCTCCTGCCCCAATGGGTCAGCACTGGAGAAGGACAATTACCATTGTCAGTTAAGCCAGGGGCCAACAGGAATTCGGGTGCTAACTTATTTTGTGCAAGTCTTGGAGAGTTTAGGGTGCTGCCTAGCTCAGAAACTTGATGATCTAAAATCTCATGACTGAGAGCCCAAGTTTGTTATTCTGAGTCCAAAATTTCAAGATTCTGAGATCCCTAGAGTCTGTGATTCTCGGAGAGTAACTCCCGTGATCCTGGGATGCTAGGATTCTAGGCTTCTGTAAATGCCTGTGCGATGGCACCCCTCCCCCACCGTTGCCATTGACCTATACCAAGCTCAGTGGCGTGTCAGTGCTTCTGCGCTGCCTGTTCCCTCTGCCGGGAACATTCTTCCTGCCTCATTTGAACTAGCGCAGGTTCTTCGGGAGGCCTTCCTTCATCTTCAGCTCTCCAAGTGGAGGAAAGGCTAGCAGTAGGAAGGGGGTTTTTCTCTCCTTAGAACACAGACACGGGGTGCTAGGTGACCAGCGAGGACCAACATCGGTCTTGAGACCCAAATCCTGCGGGCACAGCCCTGAATGGCCACCCCCACCCCCCACCTCTGGGAAGAGCGAAGGCTCCCGCCGGTTGGGAGTCAGCCCTGTACTGCTACAAATCCCTGTTGCTCGGGCTGCGTGACCAGCAGCCTTAGCCTGGTTGATTTCCGGCTCAGGGGGCCCAGTGGGCTTTCCACACGTATTTACAGCCCAGCTCACTGTCAGTGCTTGTCAGATCAGGAGGCCTGATGCTCTTTTCCTCAGCTCACAGAACACCTTCAGGCAATCTATTCTCAAAGGGAAGGATCCCGTGAGGGAGTGGGTGACAAGGCAGAACCCAAGTGCCCTGCTCTTAGCCCTCGTTTCCGTTTCTTTATTGAAAGATCTCATGTAGAGCAGAAAGAGCAGGGCTCAGGGGAGAGACAGACCTCATTTTAATTCCCAGTGTAGCCGTTCAGCAGCTGTGTGACTTAACCTCTCTGAACCTCAGTTTCCTCATCTTTCAGGTGGGAATAATGTTATCTACCTCTTGGGCTGCTGTAGGTCTCTGCGAGACAATGCCTGGCATGTTTTAAGTGCTTAATAGTAGTACCATTATTTGTTCGTTAGTCTGAACTTCTTAGTTTCCTTCCTCCCTTTCAAAAGAAGACACTAAGGCTGGGAGCAGGGACCCCCGCATTATTTGGGAAAGCCGAGACTGCATCAAGTCAGCCCGGGATTTCCCCAGGCACAGAAGACCACTGCTCTCCCTAAGGGCCACTCAAAATCTGGCTGCTCTATTTTCAACCCCAACCCCTTTCCTACCCCAACCTGTCAACCATTTACTTAACAACCCCTTATAGGGCAATTGCAATGGGCAAGGCACTCCTAAGAGCTTTGTTTTTATGAAGTCATTTAATCCTCATAAGAACTCTATTAGAGAAGTCCTACCAGTAACCCATTTTATAGATGAGGAAATGGAAGCCCAAAGAGCCTAAGAAACTTGTCCAAGTTCAAATAATTAGCAAGCGGTAGAGCCAGTATTCCAAATTTGGCAGTTCAGAATATGCCAAACTTGGAATACTCAAATCCATGTACTTAACACATTTCCTATCTTTGGGACTGAGAGTGGGAGGGTACATTTAATGAGCATCTCTGCACGTCTCAGTAGTCTTGATTTGTGATTTAAAGCAGATTAAAAAAATAAAAGAAGCCTACGCTCTGTCTGTTCCCGTCCCCAGTGACCCCCATGGGGCAGGGACATTTCGTTCTCTGGGGCCCATTTTCCAAATGGGCAAAATGAGGCCAGGGAGGGGGTGCCAGGGTATTCACATGCCGATTCCCAGCTGTCACTGTTGAGGTTTGCTCCTGGGTATGTCGATTCCCAGCACATTCAGCCTGCTCCGTGCACAGCAGAGAAACCTTCCATGGCCTTGGAGGAAGCGCCCAGGTAAAGCGACGCAGGTGTGGGCAATGGGAGGCAAGCTGTGCGCACCTGAGCGGCAAGGCCAGAGGTGGGGCTCAGCACCACCTGCTCGACACAGACTTGGCCCAGGGCACTCACGGAGCCTGGCCCACAGCAGGGACACCATAGGTGGGGTTTTTGTTTGTTTCTTTTAATAGCTATATTTACACGAATGAATGAATGAACGAATGATGTCTCAGCTCAGTGCTTTCTAGTGGCTAAGACTTAAACTCTTCCAGGAAGACTCGGGGACTCTTTTCAGTTTTTTATTTGTTTTCAGTTCCTTTTGCCCTTCAGCCCTGTCTGCCTCACTGTGGTGCTTTGTTGAAATGTCCTGCTAAACTGTGAGTTTCTTTGGGAGGGAGAGGGGCTCTCCCTCTTCCTGGTATTTAGCCTGCTGTTTAATGGAGGGCTGTTGGCTGGCTGGATGGCACATGGAACAGAAGTTTTTCTGGAAAATAACCGCAAAACCCCAGTGGTCCTACCGCGAAGCCTCACGGCTACCGAGGGATTAAAAGCCGCTGTCCAGAGCTTACTTTCTGAAGTTTCGGCACCGACATGGTCCCTGACACACCGTGGACACATGCGCCCACAGGCTTTGTCTCACACACATTGTCCCGCTCCTTCCTTCCAGGGCCTTCTGAGTTAAACAGTATTGTAGCCATTGTAAACAGAAAGAAACCGAGGCTCAGCAACACTAAGACTCCTTCTTAAAGTCATACGCTCCTGAATGTCAAGGCCCAGACTCAGTCCCAGGACCCCAAGGCAGGTCAGGGGGCAGATTGTGCCGTCTCTTCTCCTTAAGAGCACTGCTAACCTTCCTCAGAAATTCTGCCCGCTCAGCTCTCCCAAGGGTAAATGAAATAAGAATGGGAAAGATGTCTTCCCTTCCCCAAGCAGACCCCCTGCCGCCCGCTGGGCTTTCTGCTGCTGTCTGCTGCCTCTTGGGGGTCAGCTAAAGCCAAGTGGGCTACGCTCCCTCAGCTCCAAACCTGTCTTGACCATGGTGTTTGGAAACATTTTAGAGCCATCACGTGTTGGCTGTTGTACATACGCAGCAGGCACTGTCTTAGGCCCTTCACGCGATTTGGCGCTACGTCCTCGCCCTGCCCCAGGAAGGAACTATAGTGATCCCCGCTTCGCAGCTGAGAAAGGAGACTGAACTTGCCCAGCATCTCACTGCTGGTAGTGAAGCCCTGATCCAAATCATGTCTGTCTGATTCAAGTCCAGTGCCAGCATTCAGTCTACCAGGACATGGACCTTTCACAGCGTGACGTGGACCTGGTGAACTCTGGCTCAAGAGGGAGGCATCATGTCGTCTGGACAGCTACTCAGTCGACAAATATCACTGGGCAGGTCTCTGTGCCAGCTGCCGCTCCAGGCGGTGGGGTTAGCTCAGAGAGCAAACCAGCCTCCTCTCTCTCGGGGAGCTCACAGGCTACTAGTAGGTGGGATCAGCAATGCACAGATACATAAAGGAATGCATTTTATGATGTCGGGCAGTGAGTTCATGCCACGTGGGAGAAGTGAGCACAGTGAGCGGCAGACAGAGATGGGAGAGGGCGCCTCGGAGCTGCAGTCTCTAGGCAGGGGTAACGTTAACCACAGAGGGGCAGCAATGTCACTTATCCAATATGCAGGAGGGAGCCGCTGGTGTTTATGAAGCCAGAGTCATAGCTGTGGACCGCAGGAGAGACCATAGCAAAGGGTTAGGCACGCGGTCTGGCCTGTGCAAGGAGCTGGCGTACAGGGAAAGGCCCTCAGACGAGAAGTGAAGTGAGGTGTTCATTCAGCCTGGCGGGGCCAAACGGGGCAGGCAGCCCCCCTGCAAGGCAGGGTCAGCTCTCAGGAGGCCCTTCATGCCCTCTGGCCCTGAGATGCTTAGCCTTAGTCTTGAAACTAAGCAGAGATGGGGCTGACCGAAGGGAGGGCTAGCACAGCCCCCCAAGGCAAAGCCTTTTCTATTTATGCTTCAGGTTCTAGTGGGGCTGGGGGAGGCTGGGATTGAGGGAGACTCAGATCCAGCCTCGGACCCTGGATGGGCCATTGCCCATGCTCCCAGCGCAGAGCTGTCTGATAAAACTCACCACATGCTCGAATCTGGTTAGGCCTGCACTGGATCCCAACTGTCGCTCAGAGCAATCAACTGCTGAAAGCATTGGCTTTTCCTTTGTTTTTTAAGCTTAGAGTGCTAACATGGGTTTGTTTCCGGGCACCACCCCAGACCCCATGGGCTTCCCTACCCAATGCCCTTATGCATTTCTCTTCCTCTACAGCTACCAAAGGCAAAGCCTGGGGTTCAGAGACGTTGTGGGAACGCCCTGCTAAAGACAAGTACAGGTGCAGCACCCACTGGCCAGGAGGCTCAGGACAGGCAGGTGAATCACCTGGAGAGGACCTGCCCTCTAGAGTCTGAAACCTTTGCAGCTAGCGTGCCGCCAGCATATTTTTTGCCAAGTCTTTTGGAATTATTGATTTTTTTTTCAGACCCTTCCATTTCAGCAACATATATCATCACATTCCTCCACTGAGACGTATTCCAGAAAACCAAAGAAATATTACTTCCCTGATAGACATGCCTCCAATATTGAAAACGTTGCTCTCCCTTACTCCACGGCCCTATCGTGCTCCTTCTATTCATGTGTGCTGAGCATATGGCACGTGACAGGCCTGGCGGTCAGTGCTAGGACGCGGAGTAAGTCAGAGCGCCACCCTCAAGAAGCTCACAGGGTGGTAGGAGGAAATAATTAAACAGGTCATTTTAGTGCATTGAAACATGTGCTAAAAGTGGTTGTCACAAGGTGCTGTGATAATCTTGTGCAGGATGGGACAAGCTTTACAGGGCAATGTTTCCATTTGTCTCAAATGGATGGATGGGGAGGTTTTGCTAGAAAGATAAAGGGGACAGAAAAAGAGTGTCCAGCTAGAAAAACACAGCATGCATGAAGGCCAAGCAGCATGAATGTGCACCACATTTTTAGGAAGTGGTAAGTAGCAGGCATGCTGAGTGTGGGTTTTGGCTAAACGTGGGGGTGAAGATTAAATGAGGGGAGAGGAGCCCTGGCTGGTGTGGGTCAGTGGATAGAGTGCCTGCCTGTGAACCGAAGGGTCGCTGGTTCGATTCCCAGTCAGAGTACATACCTGGGCTGCGGGCCAGGTCCCCAGCAGGGGGCGTGCGAGAGGCAACCACACAAGGATATTTCCCTCCCTCCCTTCTCCTCTCTCTGGAAATACATAAATAAAATCTCTTTAAAAAATTAAAAAACAAATGAGAGAGGATGCTGGATATGTGTGTGGTGGACAGATTGCAAAAGGCCTTGAAGGCTGAGCCAAAAAATATTAGGAAGCTGTAAGGAAGCTTTATTTGGAGTCCTCCCACCTCACATCTCTCAGAGACGAGCTGAAGTGTCAGCAAAGACTTTTTATCAATGTGTTCATTTAATAATGTACTGCAACAGTGAAAGGAACCGCCCAATTCCAGAAACCCAAGCAAGTACTGTTATTGTTTTTGCTTTTCTCCCCCAGATAATATAAGGGATAAGTTCCACACTCAGCTCTAAGCCTCAATCAGGCCTATCCCGGGTCTCTAACAAGGGCCAGAGACCATTGCTCGGGTCAGCATGCTGGACACAGTAGGGATGCTGCCAGGACCGCCGAAGCCTTTCCTGACCACATCCTGACTTCGCCTGGCATGTGACGGATTCCTCACTCCCCCATAACTTCCAAGGCTAAAGTGGCCGGGCCCGAGGCCCCTCACCGCGAGCCTTGCCCCCGAGCAGGACCTGACTTGGTGCCCAGTCTTTCGAAGAGAGCTCAGCACACAGCATCGGCTCTATCGCACCAGCCTGAGTAGGTCTCCAGCTTAAGAATCTGGGCTTTTGGTCACCTCTCTCAAATCACTCCTTCAGTCATTCAGCATAAATATGGGGGATGCAGTTCCAGGCACCCACCCTCAGATAATACCCAGTCCCTGACAACTGGGCCTGGCAAAGTCCCACAGTTAGAACTTTGGATTTACATACATGGGATCTCTTCTCTCTATGACTGGTTTACAGTGCTACTAGCCAAGAGAGCTACAGGTGAAAGCTTGGTCAGAGTGAAGTAATTGTATGTGACCGGAAGTGGAGAACATGGCCCCAGGGAAAGCAGACGGAGTAAGGGAAGACCGGATTTAGCCTGTCTGGGTCCCCACTGTGTGCTAGGTGCTTCATGCACATTGTTTACTCTTTACTATAATCCCGTGAGATGGACAAACTGGCACCCATAAACTAGGAGGAAGGTGAGGAGGCAACTTCAGAACCTCAGGGACCATTGGGTACTACTGCCAGAGGCCACCGAGGGCCACATGTGTGTTAGGTATAAGTGGCCACCACACTGAGGAGCAGAGGAGGTAACCTGAAAAACCAGCTACTGACAGGGTATCTTCCTACAGGGTAGAGGCAACATACAAAAAAGAAAAAAGGAAGAAAAGAAAAGGAGAAGGAGGAGAGAGGGAGGGAGGGAGAGAAAGGAGGACAAGCTGATGTGAGGAGAAGGAACCAAACTCTGAGTGAAGAAACAAGACAAAGAGAGGGAGGAGAAGGTTCTGGAGCACTGGGGAAATGTGAGCAGAAAGCTAGACCTTCTGCAGGCACAGCAGGTTGACCAGCACCCTGATGCAAATGCCAACCAGCTAAAGAGATACACCCTGGCGCCGGTGGGTATAAGGACAATATTGTCACTTACTGCTGAGGGTCACAGCCAGGTGCGAGAGGCGCCACCTTCCTGGGGTATGGCTGAGCCTTACCAAGCCACAACCTGCTACTTCCCTCTGTTGTTAACCCACCTGGGGCTGGACAACCCCAGGGAGAAAAAGAGGTACATCTTTAAGGGCTGGGCTGGACACTGAGGAACTGGGATGGCTCAGTGGTACTTCTATTGCTTTTTTCACACTGACTTTGAAAGAGCAAAGACTTGGCAGGACATCGGCTGGGTCTGCCAATGGTGTTTACGAGCAGTGCTTGGCTCTCTCGATTCTGGCCTGGAATCCACAAATGCTGGCTCGAGAAGGGCAACATTTCTGTGAGGAGAAGAAGAGGGGGTTTGCTTAGAAATTAAGTGATGCCAGAGGAGAAATGTGTCTACTGGTTACTATGGAGAACAGCAGGGATGGAGGAGAAAGAATGCCCATGTGGGAAGGAACCATGAGTCAGATGAGGAAATCTTGAGGTGGGATTTCAAAACAAACCTTTTCTCCTCAGCAGTAGACTTAGCAACTTGGACAGCATGGGTAGTGGGCAAAGAGAACTCGAGGCTAGAAGCCAGGAGAGGGGATGATCCCACAGGTACTGCAAAGGTCTGCTTGTGACTTGAGCCTGGGGAACAAGCCTGTGGGGGCGGGAAGGCTTTCCTCCTGCCTGGAGCTACCTAGCCCAAGGGTGAAGCCAAAGGCGGAGAAAAACAGAGGTGAGGGCCCTGGGCCTCTAATCTGCCATTTGCCCTCTGACCAGGTGGAGCAAGAGGGAGGCTGTTTTTGGCCCAGATCACAGGACTGGCGGGGAGGCAGAGGGAGGGCCCCGGCTACCCAGATGCCAAGGGAAGGCTTCGCATTCAAAGCAGGATGTTTGACAACGTATAAGCTAACAATTCCTTCCCCCCATGGCTAGAGGGAGTGACGCCATGGTTTTTGACGCTGTGTGCACCTTGGAGATCTGAGAGTCTGATGAAACCAACAGGTTTTTTCCCCTGAAGTAATGCATGCATGTGGACAGACACCTGCATGCAGGCAGATATGCAAACACATGCTCCTTTTGACTATTTCAGGAGGGTTAGGAAGTCTCTAAGGGCCACTCCTGGCTCTTCCAGGTTTCTGTGGGCTCGGATTAAAACCCTTTCTTTCTTCAAGCCTGGACCTTTACAGTGGTACTTCCCACCTCACAGGTCTCCTCTTGGTCTCTGCAGGGCTAACTCCCTGGGTTCAGTTTCTGCTGGAACATCACAACCTCAGAAAGGCTTTCTCTGACCATCTCCTCACCTCGTTCCTCCAACCTACTCCCCTCTATCCATCCCTATATGCTCTGTAACCTACCCTGTCTTATTTTCCTGTATTTTTAACTATCTAAAATTTGTATTGCCTCACTTGGTTATTTTGATCTTATTGGTGGTGTCTTCAGTTAACATGTATGATCTATGAGTAGATAGCGCTTTTCTCGCTACTAACTTCTAGAGCTGAAACAGTGCTTAATACATGGTAGGGGAGCAATAAGTGTTTTTTAAAAAAAACTTTGCTATCCTGGGCTTATAAATTCCTATCAACCACGAAGAGTCGGTGAAGTGGAATGCTGGGAAACCTCGGGGAGAATGTCTATATCTTTTCACAGTGCCTGTTAGAGAGAGATGGGCAGCCAGGTATACCCAAAGCCTGGGCTTCAGTACACAGGCTTCAAAGAGTAGGCGGGAAAGAAAGCTATGATTCCGTGGATTACAGGCTTTGGAAGGAAGCCCTCAGAACCAAAACTCTGCTTGTATAACCGGCAATGATCCAAAACAAGGAGAACATAGGACAATATCCAGAAAATCAGACCCCGGGGAACCCTTGAGGGGGCTTACATTTTTAAAAGGTCATGTAGAGGGAACAGAAAGGAGATTCAAAATTTTAGTTGATTGGAATCTGTAAGGACAGAATTAAAGAGCGGAGTAAGAAGGGGCCTATAATTAGGGCCAATGGCGTATTAAATGAGATACCCAAGAGAAAGCCCTGCTCCTTAGCTTCCATTCTGCAGTTACTGTCTCTGTGCCCACGAGAATAACGCTTGGTTTGAAGGGAAGAGGAAGGAAATTAACATTTATTAAATAATTGTTATGTTCCCGCACTAAAGTGCTCCACATATTGTAGGCATTATTTAATCTTCAAAACAACTCTGAGAGGAGCTGTTGGTATTTGCATTTTATAGATGAGAAAACTGAGGTGTTAAGCAACATGTCCAAGATGGTGTACTTAATAAGCAGCGGAGGCTGAATTTGAATCTTCAAAGCGAACTCCTACCACGCCCGCTGCTGTCTCTCTCGAAATCTTAGAGGCCACGGGATGAAGCGCTTACCTCGTTGTGCCAGCTCTGCCTGAACTTACTGGGTAGGCGGTCGAAGGGGAGGAAGGAAGAAACAATCACTACGTGAAACACTGACTGTGGGCCAGTAAGCGCGTTCTAAGCACTTTACACAACTAACTCATTTGCTCCTCACGACAAGCTTAGAGGAAAGTTTATTTTAAATCAATTTCCCTATTTTAAAGATGAGAAAACTGAAGTTCAGAGGCATCAAGGTTGAGTCGCCAGCTTCTAACTGGCAGCATCAGGATTTGAATCCAGGGAACCAGGCTTCAGTCCTGAGTATTTAACTACTTTAATAAAAATGAACATGAAGAGAGTGCCTGTTCCCAGGGAACTCCAGTCTCCTGGCCCAGAAGACCACATCTCAGGACACTGGGACCCACTGGAGATAATATCTCTACACCGATATGGGTAGGAAAGGGGCCGGAAAACCAGATGCACACATGGGGCTTCGACCCAAGGAGAGGGAAAGGACTGTTCACACTACAGGCAAAAAGGGATTTAATATCACACACAGAGAAGAGTTCTTTTTTTAAGAGAGGAGGGGAGATGACCCAGGCACATAAAACCAGCCTGTGCAAATACCCTGAAAATGGAAGGAGAGTGGTGCTTAAGGTTCGCTGAAGCTGCTAAAGCCAAGGCAGAGGGCACCGGGGTGGAGAGGAGTGAGATGGAGTGGGAGGGAGGTGGGCGGACCCTGAAGAAGAGGACCTGTGAGTCATGTTTAAGTGACCTGCTCCTAATGAATAGAATATAGCAGAAGTGGAAGTGTGTCACTTCTAGAACTCCATCATAAGAAACATCACAGCTTAGTCCTTGTCTCTTGGATCACTCACTCTGGGGGAAGCTAGCTGCCGTGTCATGTGGAAAGGTCCATGCAAGTCCCCCAGCCCCAGTCAAGCCTTCAGATAATTGCGGCTCCAGCCGACATCTTAACTACAGCCTCATGATCCAGAAGAATCCAGCGAAAACACTCTGAATTCCTGACCCTCAAAGACTGTGTAAGATAATAAATATTTGTTGTTTTAGCCTGCTAAAGTTGGGGTAATTTGATACACACCAATAGATAACTAATACAATGATCATTAGACAAAGTCTCCTTTCATATTCTTTAGGAAGGTTGTAAACTCAAAACATAAATGAGTAATCACAGAGTGCAGTAAACCACAGAGGACATGCCTAACAAAGGCAGCTGCCACTCAGTTCCAGCTGATTGTCAGTATTTTTCAAGGGAAGACAGAAATCTGGGTATCATGGTGAGAAACTTGATTTTTACTATGAGTTTAAATTTTTAGACATACTATGCTGGCCAAACAAAACAATTTGCCAGAAAACTACCACTTGGAAACATCTGGACTGGATGCTGGAAAAATTTGAACTGGATGCTTATATATTCAAGTGAAACAGCCACTAATTGAATGACTATGTCCGCAGCTTTGATTTATGGCTCCACATCCACATAAAAGGGGTTTCTAGCAGCACGCAAAAAGCTCTGTCTGTAATTCCATCCTAGATATATTTTTTCTTGATAGCTCAGATAAAAATAGAGTAGGAATATTTATCAAAGTTTGTAGCTTATAAGATGGTAAGGGGAATAGTAATATATATATAAAAAAAAAACTTTAACAAGAGGAAATGATGCATCAACTCTAACAAGACGTTATTTGACAGACATAAAATTGGCAGCTGTGTACCTGTGCCCCAAACTCAGGTGCACAAGACAGACAGTGGGAGCTAAAATTTATGTGTTGGTCATATGGGAAGGGGTAAGTGAGATATGCCCACTGGCCTTGGGTGCATGGGGAAGGTCCCAGGGCAGAGAGGAAGAAGATGATGGGCCAGACATGTATAGTCTCAGGGGAGTCTGGCAACAGGTAGAGGGCCGGAGGTCCCTGTTAGTGGTCAGTATCAGCAATCAGCATGAGGTTGCAGGTGGTACCTAGGGTAGGTATGGTATGGATCCCATGCCAGGCAATGGACAGCCAATGACAGCTGAAACCTCAGAAGATGGACTCTCCAGCAGACAGCATGGCCCATCTACCTGGACAGGGGTCAGAGGCTTGGTCACATGGGAAAAGCAAGAACTCGGTTTCAACTCTGGTACAAAGGCCAGTATTCAACAAATAAGTTGGAAACACTGGCCACTGTCATCCTCCAATGCTGGAGCCTTGCTTCATTAAGGTGCTATGGGAGGGGAGGAGGAGAAGGAGTCCAGGTGATGGCCATGATGATGGGTACCTGAAAGCCAACTGGGGATTTGCCAATTTGATACTGGGTAGAGTCCTCAGACTTCAGCTTTGGATCCCATTTCCACTCTTAAATATGCTTCTCCACCTGGCTTTGATGTCGCCAGGAAAATCTGTGTTGTCACCTGGCTAATCCTGATTGATTCAAGAGGCCGGATGGTCATGGATGGAATAGGTCTCCAGCTCTTGTTCCATTTCCTGCCAGTTGCTTTCTATTGGAGCCATGTTGTGAGTATATACCGCTGAGTTACTGATATAAAACCTTTAATCTTCCCCAAACGCAGGACAGAAGTGGCTCCAGTGCCTGGAGCAGGGCTGAGCGCCCTACTCTTTAATGGTTGAAGGTAGGCTGCGGCAGGAACTCAGTCAGTTCTTGAATACAGGACACAGGAGGACAGAAGTGAGCTGAGCCCGGGGGAACGGCAGAAGTCCAATCACGGAAGATGCCAGCGCCAGGCTGAGCTGCCTGGCTTTAAGGTGTCTCATAATAGGAAGCTATGGAACAGTTTTCAACGGGAGCATAATGTGATCAGAGATTTCCTTTGGTAAGACCCTTCCAGCAATAGGGTGTATTCTAGGGGACGGGGAGACACAGATCAGAAGGGGGCAGCTGCCTTCATCTTGGAGTTGACCAGTAGGACCCCAGAATTCCCACAAACCAAAGCTTTAAGGACACTTATAGTAGTCATAGTACATTTAAGCCCCTTCTTCACTTTTGCCTCCCTGACACCTAATTTCAAGTCTCAGAAAGTCCTTTCTGCGCTGAGCCTGCAAAGGCTGGGTTGGATGCCCTTCCCCCGAAGCCCAGTGTTTCCTAGTCCATCTCCCCCAGTAGATGGCGAGTTCCTTCACAGCTGTGCCCATGGCTTGCTCGTTATAGCTCTAGTGCCCTGCACTAAGCTTAGCAAAGAGGATGGGATCTACAAAGGCTTTTTGAAAAGAAAAACAAATGGTTCACTCCTGTCCATAGGAGGGGGGTGCGCCCAATCAGATGAATTCTTTCTATTGCTTCTATCAAAACACTTAAGGGACCACTTGCAGGATTTGTGAGCTTTCCACCTTCCTCCACAGAGCCAGACTAACATCTACACCAACAAACCCAAAAACTGCTGAAATTAAGTTTGTGGGAAATAATCAGGAGGACAGACTGGTCTGGCTCCCTAAAGCAATCTCTATCTGAGCCCCTGCAGGTCTCTGAACCCCTTACAGTCAGGGAAAAGGTGCTTTTGGATCCTTTGCGACCCAGAAGGACGTCTGGAAATCATGAGGTATTTGACCTCAGAGATTCCAGGCCTGGGGACTCTAAGTACAGAAAACATAACTCCTTTCCTAAGTTAGTAACTGAATGTGGCAGATAAATGTGATCCTTCCTGCTCCTGTGGGGGGAGCAAAGTGAAGATTTAGGCGACAGTGTAAACTCCCTGCAGGATTTTGGTGCTGAGTGGCCTGCTCAAGCTGGCCTGGTGCCAGCAGCCTGCCCTAAAGGGTCAGGCCCTCTTAGACAGTCTGGGCATAAAATACATCTTCTAGAAATAAAAATCCTGGGGTCCCTCTACTAGGGAATAGCTCCTCCTGTTATTCTGAACAAACATATCCCTTTTACATGTTTACTATCACCATTTAAAGTAGTAAACAAGATGCTCTGGCTGGTGTGCCTCAGCTGGTTACAGCGCCATCCCATGGGCTGAAAGGTCGCAGGTTTGATTCCTGGTCAGGGCACATGCCTAGGTTGCAGGTTCAGTCCCCAGTTGGGGTGCGAACAAGAAGCAATCAATAGATGTTTTTCTCCCTCCACCTCCCTCCCTTCCCCTCTCTCTAAAATCAATAAGCATGTCCTCGGGAAAGGATTAAGAAATAATAAAAATAATAAGAGAAAGGCCAGGTTGCTTTGCATACAGCAGAAAAAGCACCTTAAGCAAACTCTTGTTAAGGACCTGCTATATGCCAGGCACTGCCCTAGGCACTGAAGAGACACAGTCCCTGGTCTGAAGGAGTTCCCAGCCCAATGGGAGAAAGACAACAGATAAATAGGCTCCTTTCTAACTGGTAAGTGCACCAATAGAGGTAAATCCCAATAGCTCAGGGAACTCCCAACAACTAACTCTTCTTGAAAATAGAGGGCTTTACAGAGGAGATGGCATCTCAGCTGGGCTTCAGGGGATGAAGAGAAGTTTGCCAGAGGCATAAAGGTGAGAATATCCTCCTACTTACAGTAATAGCATGTGCCAAAGCCAGAAGCTATGCAAGGAGTTTCATATTGAGCAAATTAAAAGTAATCGCAGGCGGCCGGCACAGAATTTTCCATGTTCAGGAGCATGAGGCTGAAAGGCTGGGAAGCAAATAGTAGGGCCACAGAAGAATCACGTGATCATGGTTTATTTCATGTCATCTTGGGAATGCTATCTACCCTTCAGTGCGTGTATAGAATGGGAATTGCCTTTAAATGACCCAGTCCAGTGGAATTAGATTTCTTTTCCCCCTGTCTATGAAATGTAAGCAACATATTCAGTATTCTCATAAAAAATAACTATTATTGTTGGGGGCGTAGACATGTTTTAATCCAACAGTTTGCCTTGAATCACATACCGCTTGTGTCTTATCGAACCAGGCTTTGATGGTAGGCAGCTTTCACTGACTGGCAGCCATGCTGAGCAGAACTTTACAGCAGTGGGAAGCAAAATAATGAGCTCCTTTTGTCAAGGTGCCCATGGGCCTCTGCTCAGTACATGGAGTTATGTGAGAGTGAGGACAACAGCCACAGCTCTTGCTGAGAAGGATTTCACATGGCACTATCTCAGGGCCTATGTCCTCCTCTTCATGGATATGCCAGCATTCCAAACGCTCTTTGGGGACCGAAGTGTCAGTCCTTTTCCACGGCTGCAGTGTGACATCCTGATGCACCTGTCTTGCAGCTGCAGGCAGGAACAGGGGCGGAGGGAGGGAAACGGGAAGATGTGAAGGCCTGTGGTAGTGCTGTTAGCACCTGACAAGGAGCCTCAGGGGCCCTGGGGATGGTGTGATGCTTATTTCTCTTTGGAGGCAGCAGAGCTCTGGGAGGTAGGCGCTTCTCTCTTCCCTGCCCCAAGCATCACTCTGAGGAAAATGATCCTCAGAGCCAGGAAAGAAAAGTGGTCACTTAGGAAAAACCATGCTCTCCTTAGGCAGAAGGGGTAACGATGCTCAAACACGGTGTGGAAGAGAGAAGATAAAAGGCAAGAAGTAGATGCCTAGACAGTGGGGAAGTATGCAGAAAGCCAAGCAGGACCTGTAATCAAGCACTTGACCTTGAATCCTGGCATTCCTGACATTTCTGATATGTGATTCCTTCTCTGCTTGATTACCTCCTGTCATGAGGAACTCAGTACATCACAAAGTAGCTCATTCTCCTGTTGAATGGCTCTGGCTAAAACAAAGTGCCTCCTCAAAGAGAGAAGAAATCTGCCTTATTGTCTCTTCTACCTACTGGCCCTAAGTTTTGCTCTGGTGAACTCTGCTAAAAGCCAGACATTTCAGATTGTGAAGCTGCTTTGGGCATTCTAGGTCCTCCTTTCTGGAAGCAGAATATTGCTGAGTCTTTCAACCACCCTCCTGTGCCACCCCTTCTCGTCGAGAGATCAGAACATGCTTTTTCCCCTCTGGGCTTCCTCTTTCTGGAAATCCCCAAGTGGGGTCTTAATCCAGGCCTGTACCCCTCTTCCCTGCCCTCTGCTAAGGCAGAGAAAGGCTTTGATCCAGACTAGTGCCCAGCCCCTGGGGTAGATGGCCTGCCCAGCAGACAGCAGTCTCTTCTCACTCTGCACAGTGTCTGTGGTCATTTCTTGGCCATGCCACGGACGCCGCTGACTGCTGCGCCTACTCTCACCCCAGCCAAACGTGGGAGAGCACCGACGGTCTGTGGTCTGGTGGGCACAAGGCTCTCGCGCTGCTGAAAAGGGCAAGGCTGCTCACGATCCTTCGGTCAGTGGTCGTGAGTGGTGCGGAGAGAGCCTCGCCCTGCTGCCAGCAGCTGTACCTCCTGCTTGCCGGAAGGGTAGGGGGCTTCTGCCCCTAACTCCTGGCCCCTGCTCCCAGGGAGTGGTGTACAGTGGGCAGGATCCAGGAAACAGCCTTCAGAGTCACTTCCAGGCAGCCTGGCGATTCCAAGGGACCTGCGCCCAGAGACGCCAGGCAAATGATCAGTGGACGCCCTGCCACGTGCCTGGCAGCAGGAGGAGAGCGCTCCCATTCCTCTTGGGCTCCTTATAAGATGGGTTTTTTCGTCTGAAAAGAGGAGCGCATACGTGCATAACACAGAGTCAATTATCTCTGCTTCAGGAAATGGAGATGGCATCGATTGCAGGATTCCCCAGGGGACCCCTCGGCTTCAGTGCCCATGCCTCCGCCAGCACCATCCATCTGCAGACGGGCAGGGCGAGTGGCTGTATTAGCTGAATTCAGCTCAGCAGCTCTTATTCTGGTGCCTGCACTCAGGGAAAAGCTAATGTCCCCAAACTATGGGAAGGCAGGAGGACCAGGGACACCCAAATGTTGGTATGACCCCTGGGCCCTGAGGGAATTAAGGTTCAAACAGCCCCCAGGGGAGTGGGCCAAACATTTAGTGTTAGAAACCTAAGGGGAATCTGACCCTCTGGGAACATGGCACCCCCCAAACCTAACCCAGTTCTCAAATTCTACCACCCACAACCATATTCCCACTCAAGTGCAACTCTGCCTTATCTTAGCTCTAATATCAACCTAACACTGACTTCATCTTGACCTTGATCTTGAGCACAGCCATCCCCCTGCCCCAATCCCGCCCAGACCCTGACCACCCTCTGGTGACTCCATCAGCCAGGACTTGAGGACCACTTTGGCCTCACCCCGAACATGCACCCTAATCAGCCCTCAGCAGGCCC
This sequence comes from Mormoops blainvillei, assembly GCA_004026545.1. NCBI lineage: Eukaryota > Metazoa > Chordata > Mammalia > Chiroptera > Mormoopidae > Mormoops > Mormoops blainvillei. The sequence goes on from PVJD01008757.1 coordinate 27,193, forward strand.
TGACTCTGCTCCCAGCCTGAGGCTGGTCGGTCGCAGAAGGCAGGGGATGGAAGGGGTCCCACCTATAACTGTGTAACAGACTTTAAGCTACACAACTAACTACATTGCCATGATGTGTTTCTCCTTGCCACCCCCGCCCTCCCCACACCAGTACACTTTTGGCCCAGGCACCTTCTTGCTCCTTAAAGAGGTTTGAACAAGTAAAAGCCTGACTTGGTTACTTATTGCTTCTGCAGCCTCAGTCATGGGACTCGGTTGCAGGGACTGGCCGTCACTCTTACTTCCCTCCTGCTCTGTGACGGGTAAGGGGGGCAGGCGGTCCGGGCAAGGCGAATGTAGGAAACCATCTCCTCTTCCCTCCCCTCCCTTTGCTTTCGTTTTCTAAGCTGTGAAGCAGACATGGGAGGAAATCACTGTATCATTGTTTAAAAATCATTTGGTTTTGCTCCAGTTGTATTTAAAATGTTCTTAAGATAAAACTAAGACTGTGGTTATCCTCCTAGCAGAGACCAGTGAAATAAACGATTTTAAAGTGAATTCGATATGGCTAGGCTTTGGAAGGCGCAGGGGGAAAATAAAGAGGGTGAGGCAGGTTTGCAGCGGCTGAGGGGCGAGGGGGCCTGGAGCCCGTAATGCCTTGGCACGAGGCTTCGTCCTCCGCAGCCACAGAGGCAAGAGGGCTCTTTGTTAGGGGTCAAGTCTCCTGGGTCTGCAGAACAGGAAAGTATAATATTTCCTCCTTAGGAAAATAGAGAAAAAACGCTGAATAAAGACCACAAGTGGAAGCCCTTTGAGGGTTCCTTTGACCCAATCTATGAGCTGGAAAATGTCTTTTTAATGTCTAGGAGTTATCAGAGTGGGGAGAGAAAGTTAATGTTTCCTGAGAGTGAAAAAGTCAAGATTCATCCAGCAGTAAGGGACAAGAGTTCTATTTGGTAAGGAAGAAATATGACTATTACCTAAGCGGGTGTGTGTCTCTTTCACCCTATGGTTTGGACTCCTGCACATCTGTCTTTCTCTATGCAGGGGGCTTTACTGATGCACTAGTCCTACCTTGATTTTTAGCTGCTTCAGTGTGGTGCTTTACAATGAGCAGGGTATCAACAGTCCTGCCGGACCAGAAGCCTAGGGATTTCTATTAGAGACGTCTGAAAGATCCTGTGAGCTATGAGTGGAGAGAGCAGTTCCCCATTATATGTCTCCCTGTTGAAACTTTCTTATTGTGAATAACTCTGTAACTCATGTTGTCATTTTAATAACAATTGCATCCATTAGAGAAATAAATCAGTCACTGAATTTTAAAATAATAGCCACTATTTACTGATACCTACTATGGGCCAAGCATCTAGGCTGGATTAGTAGCTGCTGGGTTTGTTGTAAAAAAAAAAAAAAATCCTCCATTAAATAGGAGGATAATCATCATGATGCCTGCAGCTTCCAACGTCAGCATCTATCATAATAACTCCGCAATTTACGGAACCTTTTCTGATTTTCCATGCTGGCTTCTGGGGACAACTATTAAATGGCAGGTAAAGGTTTAAATAATTCTGTCTTCATAGGGCTAGCTTTTTATACTAAGTACACTAAGCTGGTAAACGTCACAAAACACTGGCATTTCCAGTCCTGTTTCTATCTCCAAAGTCACTTACAAAAATGGCCCAATATCTAGATGTTATTTCAACCACGTTAAAAGGAGGGAATGTTTTCAGGTGCCATTGTAGTGCAATAAAGGCAAAATTGAACATGAGGGGGCCATAGAGTTAAGAGTCAAAATGTCATAAAAGTCGGGGCAGGATACCAAAATAATTTCAGAATATGACCAAAGCCATATTCTAGAATTACAACCATCAAAACAAATCTGAAAATCAGAATTCATGGAGAAAGCCCAGGATAAAAGCCAGCAGAAGGGAAAGGGCATGAGAGTTCTCAAATGCAGTCCAGGGTCATCTTCTTGACCAGCGGGTGTTCCCATCATTTCCTCTGTTCAGTCCAGGGCCTTGTTGCCATGGGTCCTCCCCGGCAGGGTAAACCCAGCACGAGTATTATCCATGGGGAACTGGGGCTGAGGAGAGAGTCTGGGACCAGGCTGAACCAGGAGGGGTGCTTCTCTAGAGTAGCCTCCAACAGCGTCGCTGGGGACAGACTCCTAATCAGAGTCCAGGAGGGAGGCAAGCTCAGTGTCAAGGTGCAGAGCCCACGTGGATGTGAGCCAAGAGGCTGTCAAACCTGGAAACTGGGAAGAGGCTGCACACGTAACGGACGGAGGTAAGGAGCCTGGGCCAAGGCAGCAAAGGGAAGGAGTGTTGAGGGTGGCAGGGTGTAGGGCTGGCTGTGGACTGCAGCAGGTAGCTTTGAGGGCTGCTATTCGGCCTCTTTTTGTAACTGTGTGGCTTTCTGATAGACCAAGCAAAGGTCTGGAGCTGAATAGCTAAAAGTGGCCTCCACTCAGATGAGCAAATTGTCCCTTGAGGAAACAGGCCAGGCAACTTCCGCAATGGAGAGGCAATTAGGGAAGCTGCCTTCCCCTGAGAGTGTCGCCACCCCTGAGACATAACCTGCACCCCTTAAGCACACACATCTCTGCTCTGCAGAGCCCGAGATAAATAGCAAAGGCCCCTGAGCTCCAGCTCCATTTATTATTATTCAGGAATAGCACTGTGGAGCTTTCTCAAAGTCAGCTTCATGAGGTAGCCAGTCGATGCGGCAGGGTGATTTATGGGACAGGAGAGGAGGCATTCCCTGGGACTGCTATCATCCAGACTCCGTCAGAGAACACTGCGGGACAAGGGAAGTGCATAGCTTCATTTGGCCACTGAACTTAATAAACCTAAGGGGACGGAGGAACATGTCCAAACAAAGGTTTATTAGGCTAACGGAGAAAGGATCAAATGCCCAGGGAATGTGAGCTCCATGAGTGAAAAGTTGGAAGCTACTGTCGGCTCCAGAGAAGAGAGAGGAGGGCAGGTGGGAATTCCCAATTGCCCAATAGATGCGCTGAGTGGAGGCCCCACCCTCAACCATTCACAACTTGAACAATGGTGTTCTGTGGGAGACACTGTATCTCAGACATGGCCCTCTCCCTAAAAAATTTATAATACAGGTAGCCAGGGAAAATATACCAAAAGTACACCGAGAACTTGGCAAAGGACTAAAAAGTATATATCTACTCTGTGGCCTAGAGGAATGTTCCCCTCGATGGACAGATCATAGAGCCCCCAAGTCCTAGGTGGAGAAGGCTCTGAAAGGAGTTGCTCCAGATGGGAGAAGGCATATGCACACTAATTCAGACTCTCTTTTGAGAGTCACTATCTCTTCGGGGAATCACACTATCTATTGTGATTCCTACTTTCACTGTGAAACAAATGTTTCTTTAATAAATAAAAAGAGCCCACTCCTTCATACTCTGTTAGTGGCTGGAGAGACACTCGTCCTATTTCTGGGCACAAGGGATGAGGTCTAGTTCTGCTATGTTCTAACACTGATCTGATGTGCCAACAGCCCCTAAGGGGCCCAAACCGGTTTACATGGCTTCTTGAGCCCCCATCCTCATCCACCGGCCCTGAGCTCCTTGAGGACAAGGGCTGGGTACATGTAACCCAGAAGGTGGCAGTGCCTGGGTTAGAGCAATGCTCTGTGAGGGAACTGTCTGATTTTGGTCAGTTACAAGCTGGATTCCTGGACTGTTCTCAAGGCAGACGCAAGAACCCACATGGCCAAAACAGCTCTGTCCCACAAATAACTGTGCATCCTAATCCCCCGCTCTGCCGTTTCTGACCTGGTGGTGAGGCGCGAAGGTGTCGATGTGGATTTTTACAGGGAAGGCATCTTTAATTAAAAATAGTCCTGATACCAACCACAGCCTGAAGGTGAAACCAGCATTTTCTCCCAAATGCTACTGACAGACCTCTTACCCCTGCGGAGACATGGGCAGGAAAGCTGGCAGCTCTCTGGTCCTGCCCACCCTCCCAAGTGCTGGCTTGTGGGGGAAGCTGAATGCCCTTTTCCTGAGCTCAGGGTCAGCAGGGAAGGGGGCTTGGCAGTTCCCCAGTTCCCAAAGCTCAGGCTCCCCGAAGGCAGTCTGTAACCCCTGACTCTAAGAGCAGGCTCGATGGGAGTCACAGAGCCAGAGCAGCCCCTGTTTTTCACGCAGTCCAGTCTGGCTAAGGGGCAAGGCCTGGAAAAACTCAGGACACTGCCTGGCCCCAGTCCAGGGCCTCCTCAGCCCTCTCTCTCCACCGTGGCCTGGACTTTAGGTGTCGGACAAGGTCCTCTGGGAGACCCCAGCCTGCAGAGTGAGGCTCCATGGGTAGATCCCATCCCCAGAGAGCTCTTTCCCTCTCTGTCCAGTCCCACCCCAGCTCTGTCCTCCCCCTGTCACCTAAAGTAACGCAGGAATCTCAGATCTCACCACGCCCTGCATTTTATTCTGGCTTTGTCCCTAAATCACTGTGTGACCTTGAACAGGGCACTTCCATTCTGTGGGCTTCAGTTCCTTATCTGAAAAATAAGGGGACGAGACTAAGTTCTGGCAACCCCCAGCTCAGTTAGTCTCCTGCGGTTGACTTCTAATGAACGTTTTTTCTTTCTTTGTTCGTTATTCCTCCTGCAAACAGAGACTAACACACGCTGACAAGGACACACTAACCCTTAAATGCCACCAGAGCAAGCAGAGGTTGAATTCTTAGCAGCTCTGCCTCGAGAGGGTTACATCCTGCAGCACTGCTTGCTAAGACAGCATGCAGTGGGGTCCTGCAACTTCCCTCCGCTCCCTACCATTCTCTGCCCTCCCTGTGCTCCAGGAGGCTGACCTGTGGGAAGGCATCAGCAGGCAACCTTGCCATGACAGTAGGAAATCGGAGGGAAGGGGTCCCTTCCTCCAGCACCTCCCTTTGGGGTCCTCAGGCACCAAAAGGCTCTCGCCAGGGCCCTCTCAGTTCCATTGGGTTCCAGTTCCCTTATATCTTCTCCTACTTACTGGGGGTAGGAAAAATCCCTGCTGTTTCCGGCCCCAGGGTCTTACACCATCCCTTGTGGCTTCTTTACACCCGCTTACACTCCTGTAAAAAGTCTCTATTATTAAACTTTCCTCGAATTATGCAATTTGAGAGTGCGGCCTGCTTCCTGCCAGGCCCCTGCGTTCTGGTCCTCCAGTCTGGGGACTGAAGACCGTAAGGAACACGGGACGATAGAGGACTGAGTGCAGAAGTGGACCTAGGAAAGCCCTATGTCACATTTTTACCCTCTCTGTACTCAAACAATGAAGACCACGCGTGAAAGAAAGGGACCATCCCTGGTGTTTTTACATATCTTAAGTGAATAATCACTGGCACTGCATAATGAATTTCCATTTACCAAACCTTGTTCGCTAGAACCCTTTCCTCTCTCCTGCAGTTTTCAACTGCACACATGAAACTGGTTTGCTTTGTGGCAGAGAATATGCACGTGGCGCACGGCATTCTCCCCCCAGGCAGGAGCTCCTGTTCGGTGGTCACTATCTGTTTCATTGCACGTAAAGCTCAGAGCTGGGGGCTCCTGCCTCCTGTCTACATCACTCTAGGAAGGCAGCAGCACCTGACAGGTCAGGTGAAGAGGCCTGAGCCACCCTCATTCATCTCAGGCTGTTCGCCATCACTGAGCAGATATTTTTCAAGCTCTCCCCAGTATACACAACAGTTCACTGAAAAATGAAATTTAAGAAAATTTTTTTAAATGAGGGAATATCTAAAAAAAAAGAAAAAAAAGAAAAGAAAAAGAAAGAAAAAGAGTTCTGTAACATCACCCTCCAGGAGAGCTTTCTGTCAGGACATGTTGGAAATGGCAGAGCCCTCTGGTTGGCTTCATCTTTTTCTCTCAAAAGAACACAATGTAGTGGAGAATTGTGGCTTTTTTTATTTGCCTCGGCTTCCTTCATCTATCCCAAGGTCATGTTGCCAAAACCTCATCACCTACTCTGTCTGTTGCCTTATCTCCCTTGTCCTTGTCCCAACTTCCAGTTCCTTCTTTCTTTTTTCCTGAAACCTACCCACAGGGACTGACTAAAATGTACTAGAAATGAAATCCCTACAACAGAAGAAAAGGCTAACAAAAATAAACTCTTGCTGAGTTGAATTTCATGGAAGACATGTTTTCGTGTTTCATTTTCAGTCCCCACTAAATCTAGCACAGCTCTGGGCTCCCATAGGAACTCAGTTCATTCTAATTGGGACACTGACTTACAGGGTGACCAGCCCTCCTAGTTTGCTCAGAAGGGCCTGCTTTGGCCCAGAAATTCCTGCCATCCCAGCACCATGGGAGAGCTGGATACCCATCCCTAGCAGACTTCTTACCCACTTGGCCTGGGACTGCTGCCTTATTTCATGCATTTCAGAAGTCTTAGACCATGTTCCCCAAAAGCAGAGCCTGCGATGGCGGTTCTGGGGTAGGTGGCCTAACTGAGACCGGGTTCGAGACTATCTCCTTTAAGAGAGTAGAGGGGAGCAGGTTAGGGTGGGGGGAGAAGCTGGGCAAAGACCTGCCTTCAGCTGCGGCCGAGGCTCAGTGCTCCCACAGGGACCTCTGGAGCGTGAACGGCACCTCAGGCTTATCCCTTCTGAGGCAAGGGGTGGGATTTTAGACACCCATATCAATCAGGCACTAGTTCTGGGCCGTCCCAGGAAGAGGACCCTCCCAGGCATTTCTAGGTGAGGCAGCTCTCCACAGAGGGCAAGTTCAAGGAGAACGATGCAGCTCTGGCCACCAACACTCATAGAACCTGGGGGACAGGTGAACTGGCCAGGAAAGGGGACCTGGGTGGGCATCAATAGCGTGCACAACACATACCAAGGCTCCAGCCCAACACCTGAGGAGCCGATGGAGTGCCCTGAACCCCTGTTGCCAGTCAAGCTACAGTTTCCTCCCACGTCCCTGAAGCCTCCGCAGGCCTTACAAGTGTGGCTCTACCTCAGTTTTCCAGTTTGCATTCTTAGAACTTAGCTCAGAGGCTTCTTGGCTAGGGCCTGAACCCCCTCTAGAATTTGCCACAGTTTTCCCCAAACACTGCACCCTACGCTTGATCTCCCAGACCTGGCTGGGCTTGTGCTTCAAAACTGCTGAAGCTGTGGCTCTCTGATCCCTACCCCTGTCCCATAAGTCTCTATAATCCCAACCCACAGCTTCCTGCAGGTGCTCTACCTATTGCATGGACCTGCTGGACAGAGACGCAAGGCGAAAGGATGCACCGTGTGTCAAGACACTGTGGGCTCTACCTACAGGCAGCAGGTCATCCTCGGAGGGCAGGAGACATCTAACCCTGGTTTTGCTTAACCTGGGTGATAGCTTCAGCCTGCTTCAGAGATTCCAGCATGGCTTTGCCTATGAAGATTTGGGTGGAGCCTGGAGGCTTTTTAAAATACAGTTTTTTGAAGTATCCAGAATATACGCCTTATGGCCCTTGTGGTAGGTGCAATGGCTGGCCCACCCATGTCCTTGTAGCCTCATTCTTTCAGTGTCCCTCTCTCCCCTACACGGTTCAGGGCCAGAATGCTTGCCCGTGAGCTTCATTCAAAGTCACAGGAGACTGCTCTGTCCCAGCACGTGGAGGGCTGAAATACTAGAAATTAACGCTCCTTGAGAGCTGCCCTGAACAGACAACTGAAGGGAGCTGGTATATAAATGCCCCAGCTCCCACATCTCTCCAGTCTGATCGTTCTAGGGCATGTTTTACACCATTTCCCAGCGTCTCCCTGTAGGATTAAGTTTCACCTGCCCACAGTGGTGCCTGACCTAATAACATATTCTTATTGGCTGCTTCCCGTCTTTATCTCAACTCCCCACACTAATGGTATTTCTGGAACTTCCTAAAGAAACTACTTGCTGTTGAATGCATGTCTCAGGGACAGCTCCCGGGGGAACAGCCCTTCCAAGGCAAGGTGGGGAAGCTGGAGTGGGACTTGCCATGTGTGGCCTAGGACTCCAGCCGGGAACTGCTACATCCCTGAGCCCAAGGATCAGATCCCTGTGGGAGCTCTTTCCACGGCAGCCTCTCCTGCACCGGGTGGCCCTGGAGAAGGACGAGGCAGCCTGGGCAAACATCCTTCCAGAGCTGCAGGTGCCCCATTAGGATTCAGAGATACTCTTCACTTTCTCTAGAGGCCATTTGATCCTGCAAGGTGATTTTAATCAGGGACTCGATCATCCTACAGACAATTCCTTGTTCATGCTCATTCTTCCCATGCTCCCTTAGGTCCCTTAACAACATTAGACTGCAATTTCAGGTTTATATAATTTGTTGCTTGATGCACCTTACTACTAGCTCAGAACAACTGAAGTAGCTCACTGAGGTGTCAGCTTTGCAGCAGAGCCACTCCATCCCACTCTGGGTGTGTGGCTGCACCCAGGGCTCAGCACGGGAACGGGAGGGTCCTGAAGACCGACTACTTCAGAGGTCTTGGCATGAGTCTTTGAAGCCTTGTTGTAAAGACTCAGGTACCAAGCCAGGTCAGCTGGTCCTGATGTCCTTGAGCTTGGGCACCACCCCTGCTGGGCAGTGCCTACCTTCACTCGGCACAATCAAATGGGTACCTGAGCTGTCCTCTCAAGTGTGTCACATTCACCATGTCTCTGATATTTAACTGATATACGTCTCTGATCACATAACTCTGATCTTACTCCCCAAACCCAGCCCAGCCCTTCCCATCTCAGTAAACGGCACTGTCATTCATCTCATCACTCAAGCCAGAAACCTGAACTTCATCTTCGATTCTCTCTTTTCCTTCACCTCCTACATCCAATTCCCCTGCAAATGCAGTAACATCTCAGTCCATCATCTGTTTCTCTCTCTCTCTCTCTCTCTCTCTCTCTTAGGACACCATACTCCAAGCTACCATCATTTCTGGCTGAAGTATTCTAAGTCTTCCGAATGATTTCCCTACTTCCATTCCTACCCACATCCAAACTGTTCACTACAGAGCGGTCAGAGAGATCTTCTAAAAATGTCAATCCGATCAGACCTCTCCCCAACTTAACACTCCCCAATGCTGCCCATTGTGCTGAGAGTAATATTCTCCGAGGTCCTACATGACCAGGCCATGATTAATTCTTCAACATTTTGTCAAGCCATCCTTTGCCTTCCTTAGCACCCTCCAGCCACGTTTGCCTTCTTGTGACTGATGCCATGACAGGCTCTACTCCCGCCTCAGGGTCTTGGCATGTGCTGTTCCTTCTGGCTGAACCCCTTTTCCATGGTTCTTTGTGTGGTTGTCTCCTTTTCATCCTTTAATGCTCAGCTCACAGGGGCCATCTCTGGTCATCTAATCTGAAGCATGTTTCCCTCCACATTGACTTATTTCATATCATTATATTTATATATTTTACAGCATTTATCACAGTCCATAATCATTTGATTGTGATTTGTCTAGCACACCAGACTGGGAGTCCCTGAGGGGCTGTCATACTGTAGGTGATGGTACTAGTGTTCTGTTGCTGTGTAACAAAGTACCACAAACTTAGCAGTTGACAACAGCACAAATGAATTATCTCACAGTTTCTATAGGTCATAAGTCCAGGTGTGGTGTGGCTGGATCCTCTTCTCGGGGTTTCCGTGGGTTGAAATCAGTGTCAGCAAGTGCTGTAGCTCTCATCTGGGCCTCAAGGTCTTCTTCTGGCCTTACTAGTTGTTGGCACAATTCATCTCCTTGCAGTGGTAGGCCTAAAATCCATGTTCTCTTGCTAGCTGTCAGCCAGGGCCACTCTCAAGATTCAGAGGTCACCTGTAGTTCCCTGCCACCAGGTCCCACAGACAGTTCACAGAATGGATGTCTGCTTTCTTTCAGGCCACCAAAGTACACCTCTGTGACTTCCCTTTCTATAACCAGCCAGAGGAAACTGCTCTCAAAGAACTCATGTGACCAGATCAGACCCACCAAGCTGATTGGACCTTAACTACCTCAGCAACGCCCCTTCGCAACAGCACCCAGATTAGCGTTTGACAGAATCACCGGAAGAAGTGAGGGCGCGCCAGCGGCCAGGGGTCTTGGGGCTCCGTCTGGGAGTTCTGCCTACGCGGCAATCAGCAAATGTTTGCTGAATGAAGAAACAGGTCTCCTTCTGGTCGCCTATTTGTATAAGGAGTTCATACAAACTCATGTGAGTTCATTTCTAGGTATAAGGCAGGCAGTTTTAGAAGAGCCTAGAAGGCAATAACAGAAAAGCGAGGAGGGACTCACTGAACTGCAAACTGGGAAATGTGGACTCAATCCCCAGGTCTGCCACCATCTTGCAGTGAGAACTTTGGTGACTCGCTCACAATTTGCTCTGATCCTCAATTCCTTCATCTCTAAAATAAGCATAAAATACCTATGTCGTGGAATGAAAGAAGATTAAATCCATCCATCCATCTATCCACCCACCTACTCACTCATTCATCCATCCCCTGCCCTTCCTGCCTTCTTTCCTCCCTCCATCCATTCTCTCTCCCTCCCTAATGGATGCACCTGGCATAATGTAGCAGCCCAATAATTGGGAAGTGGGAGGATGGGATTTGTTTTTTCTGCCATGCAGGATTCAGGAATTCAGTGAAGAGTGGGAATTTACTCACCGCTGGACTGATGCATCACAGAAATGCACAGTACATAGGTCCAGAGGGCATTAGTTGGGCACCTAAGGTTACAGAGATTCAGTCCAGAAAGATTAAACAACAACCTTGAATGTTCTTTTTATAGAAAATATAATCACTTCAGCCAATATCTTAGCCTCATGCCTGAGCAGCCCCGGTCAGGAGCATTCAGCGCACAACTTTGTTTTCTTTGATTCTCTGCATTAGTTCTCATGTTTAAGCCAAATGAAATTTGACAACACAGACAGGTCTGCAGACACACTCAGTCCGTGGAACTTAGCCAGAAACCTCTTTCGATGCAGGTAAATATATTCCTTTCTTCAGCGCCTGGGCACCGTAGGGCAGATACAGCGAGTTAATATTGCCGCTGCATAGCCTGGTATTAAAATCCGCCATGTGGCTGGAATTTTCTGTTGCATCAATAAGTGTCGATTGGTGACAAGTTCATTCCTTCCCACTGTCTGGGTAGAGAACCCTCTCTCCACCTCTTGATCTCATCAGCAGGATCCTTCGATCAATTCCCCTCGGAGACCCTGGCCGGGACACTCTGCCAAGGCATATGCTGGAAGCCCTGCCTTCACTATTAACCCTGCCAGCGACACTCTTTTTAGTTTCCATTTGGCTCGGAACCCTTATAAATGCTGAGCCCTGATCTAATTTCTAATTCATTTCTGTCACCCCATCAAATTCACCAGGTGAGAAAGGGTTGAAAGATCTGGGCTTGTAAAGTTCTAATTCATACTCCTTTCCCCAGATGAGAGAAACACGAGACCTAGGTTTTTTTTTCCCCTGGTTCTTATTTGGCTTTGAAATGCTTTGGCTACTCGCTCCCAGATGGCAACCATCACAGCACCCACCACAAGGACCACAAGCGCACTTCGTGGCCATCTGCCAGGGTGACAGGTCACAGGTAGTGTAGGAAGAGGAGCTGACACGGAAGGAAAGAACTAGGCTAGCCAGGATGAGCCCCGGTGAGCTGTGGCACATCCACATCACAGCCCCCGACACCCACTGATGGTTCATGTGAAGGCCTGAGCTGTTGCCTCCCTCCCCGGCCTCCCCCATTATTTCCTGCCCTGGGAGAAGTCCAGTAAGGTATGGCCAATGGGACTGACAAGGCGCTATCAGTGAGTCCCCACTATCTGTCTCATCCTGGTCAGCTTTCCCGCGTGCTAGTCTCTCCCCTCTCCCACTGCTAGCCTGGCACAGGGTGCCTGATGCAAGTTGCTTCTGTGGTCTCAAGATGCGGGGATGTCCCTGGCCGGGTAGCTCAGCTGGTTGGAGCATTGTCCCAATATGCTGAGGTGGTAGGTTTGATCCCCAATCAGGGAACATTAAAAAAAAAAAAAAAAAGAACCAATGAATGCATAAATAAGTGGAACAACAAATCGATGTTTCTTTTTCTCTCAAATCAATAAATAAAAATTAAAAAAAATTTTTTTAAAGACGAAGGGATGTGGTAAAAAATGGCATCTGAGTCCACAACCTTCCTGTTGACTGACTAACATTGTTGCGGTTTCTTTCTGTTCAAGGACCTCCCTCCCTAAAATTCTATTTATATCTTAAGCTCCAGAGATAGATAGGAGCTTCAAAAAACAACTAGAAATGAGGCAGCTCATTTCTGCATCTGTGTCAAATGAGGGCCGCAGACTCTGCCCAATTGCCCGCTGTCACCCGACTAAAACTCATCAGAGGCAGGAACCACATCTGGTTCAGCACTGCCTCCCCAGCGCAGAGCTTAGAACCTGGGACTTGGTTTGCTGAATGAATGTATGTGGATGACTACAAGAGCAGAAGAGGTGTGAGTCCCTGTGGGCCTGAACAGGCAGGCGAGGCAGTCCCTGGGGGGAAAAATGGAGTTTTCCCCCAATTTAGAGCCCCTGAGAGTAGATTAGGATCCTGGTAAAATAAATAAAAACCTGTCCTCCATGCATCCCATCACGACAGTACGGGCAGATTTCTACTGATATGCCACATAGGTGGCTTCACACCTACTATTGGGCCCTCCACCCCCAGTTATTTGCACTGGTTTCCCCCACCCCCAGCGCTATCTCCTGCACAGCCCCCCACCCTGACATCACACCAGGGGCACGCTAGTCTTCCAAGGGCTCTGAAAGCTCATTCGTAGGACGGATCTGGGCAGCAGGTGAGATGACCGCAGGCTCCCGCTCCTGTTCACACCCACCTCTTTTTGCTGAGCACTTGACCCCAGGAGCTGCTTCACTGCATGGTCTGGGAGAGCCTTTCAGAAATCAGCCCCACCAGAAGGCATTCCACACTCCAAATATTTGACATCCATAGGAAGTATTTCGTTCGCTGGCTTTCGAGCAGTGTTCACTATCTGGGAGGGCAGAGGAAGGATCCCGGCTGACCAGCAGAGCCTGCGTTCAGCCCTCCTTATACTGTTAGCCCCAGTTTGGTTTTCAAGCTGCTGAGCAAGATAGGGTGGGAGCCAAGAGCAAGCAACGTTTGCTGCCGGCTGCGCTGCGGCCTGTGTCCCTGCCTTTCCCGCGGAAGGCTTGGCTCCCAGCTGCTGGCTGCAGGGCCCCTCGCCTGAGGGCAAAGGGACACCTCTCCTGATTTCCTCCCCACACTCTGCTCCATGCTCCAGCTCCAGGAATTTCCCCTTTGACAGATGGTCACATAGCTGACCAGAGGAAGAGGCCCTTTTGTCTTCGGTCCCTGCCAGCTTTGTCAATCACACACTGGTCACCCTGGCTGGTCTGTGAAGCAAAAGGATCCAGAGCACACTGCTGCAGGTTGCTTACAGGGAGCTCATTACCTGCCGCCCCCAAAAGCAGGCCCATAGCCCTCTTGGGGCTATTCTTGGTCCTTGGTTAGCAGGGAAGTCTGTTGGGAGCTCCTGATTCTCTAAGTCAGTTTCCTCTTGCGGAAAAGGAACCCAAAATGGCTGAGGAACTGCTCACACTACTGCGAGACACAGGCGGGCTTGGCTGTGCAGCGTGCTGGAACCTCAGCAGAGTGGCTGCTGAGGAAATCTGGTAATGAGCAGGCCTGGAGCTGGAGAAATTGAGCTCCGGGGCAGGTCCACAAAGAGGCAGTGTCCCCAGGGGCTGGGCATACCCAGGCATCACTAAGGAAGAAGGCTTATTTCATGGGGAGGGATCTATCAGTGGGAGGTCCCAGCCATCAGGATGCAGGAAGGCAAGTGGATCAAACCAACGGAGAGGGACCCCAGCTTGGTGGTATAGGGACCATAGTCCAGCCTCTCAAGAAAGAGGGTTGGCCAGGGCTAAATGGGGAGCCAGGGCCCACCTCAGGGCGTGAAGGGTGTTGGAGCAAGGCTCCAACCCAGCAGGGGACTAAGGATTGGTAGAAAACAGAGGCAGGAGGCCAAGTGTAGGACCAATTCAGAGAAGGTCGAGGAAAGCTGGGGTTTGGAGGGTAGCAGGTGCAAGAAACACACCCCAACTTGCGGCAACTGTTAGGGCCAGGCTGCCCACTGGCAAAAAGAGACTGCTGCTCTTCTCTGCAGAGGTCAGGGCTGGCTGGTGACCTCTGCACCTGGCACCTTGATATGTGTCACAGAAAGGTACCCTCTCTGGGACCCTCCATTAGAAAAAGGCACCTCTGAGACAGGCTCATACCAGAATGCACGGTTCAGCAAATGGAGAGTATGGGCGAGATTGTATCTCCTGCAAGTGCTCCTTGTCTGGGTGCCCTGGTGAAGGGCACAACCTGCAGAACCATGTGAGGTTTGCTCAGGAGCTGACACCAGTTGAATCTGTCGGGATGTTGATCTGATTCCCCTCCGCCCAATAACCACAGGCTATTAGCAGGGTCCAGCCCTAGGGTCAGGGTTTGAGTTGGCAGGGAGGGCTGGGCATTTGCCACAGGCAGCAGCCAGGAGCTCAAGAGAGGAAACAGACACCATTTCCCCAGGATAATGCTGCCAGGCCACACCCAAGGACATCAACATGTGACTGGGGCCAAGAGTAACTCAGGCTGGCGATGAATGACGAGTTTGTCAGGCAGAGGCCGCCCCAGGCAGTAAGGAGCAGAGGTGAGGGTCGCCAGGAGGGCTGCAGAATTCAGCACTGGCTGCATTCTTCTGGAGGTTGCTAGGTACCCACTCCCCGTCCTATGGGTGGGGCACTCCAGTCACTCTGGTCAAAGGAATAGTAGTGGGTGGTGACAAAAAGCCTTCAGCTGAGCAATCTGACAGCCCACATGCCTGGCTGTATAAACACCTTTAAGCTGCCTGAACTTTGGTTGTAATTAGATTAGCTATATGGGCTTCGTTAAGCTCCGTAAAGCACAATACTGTCTGACCGTTCTTTTCCTCTGCTTTTTTTATTTTTTGCAATTATTCCAGCTGCATGCAAAGCTGTTGGTATTTTTACAGCCTAGAATGCGTATCTCTTGTGTAGGACAGCATCTTTGAAACATTAAACAATGATTAGGCAGGCGCTGGGCCAAGGGATGACGAGGCTTTGCAGGGGGTAGGGGGAGGGGGACCCCGCAGCTGGTGGCAAGCAATCTGGGAGCTCTGATTCTATCTCATCACTACACTGTGATTTTCTTACCAAAGATGAAAAATAACAATGATTCACGGTTGTGCAAGTACTTGTCATTCATCAGGATCGTGAGGGTGGCTCCAGGTAGCGGTGGAAGAAGCTGAGCCACTGTTAGTGGGGACTTGCACACACACCACTGCTCCCACGAGCACACACAAGCCTAGGGCTGCTGACTGAAGGGGTGTACTTCAAAATTGGATGCCACGTCCTACTCCCCAGCATGCTGTTATTTGGACATGGGGCCTTTGGGACGTAATTAGGGTTAATTGAGGTCATGAGGATAGAACCCCCAGGATGGGATTAGTGCCCTCATAAAAAGAGAAAGAGATACTAGAGCTCACTCTCTCTCCACACCCACACACCGAGGGAAGGTCATGTGAGGACACGGGGAAGGCAGCTGTCTACAAGCCAGGAAGCAGGTTCTCCTCATGAGATCTACTGACCTTGATCTTGGACTTTCCAGCTTCCAGAGCTTGAGAAGTAAATGTGTTGTCTCAGCCGTCCAGTCTGTGGCATTTTGTTATGGCAGCCCAAGTGGACTAAGACACCAGGTGCATAAAGGCTGGCACATACTGTTTACACAGGCTTACACTGTATGAATGCACACTCACAGGCTCATACTCACACATGTGTTCAGATGCACACACATGTGCAAACACATGCACGTATATGCACACACACAGGCATATTAACTTCTCCCTATTTCGAAGGAAATAGGGAACTTCCCCCTCTGACAAGGTGACCTGGAGTATACCTGGCAGCTCTTCAATTTCCTACCTACCCCAACATGAGCCTAGATGCTTCTGTGCAAACGTCTCACCTTATTTGACCCTAGGCAAAACTCCAGCTTCACACCCTTCTCTTAAGTTCCTTCGGTGCTTTCTTCTTCACTGGTCCCACTGCCCACCATCTCCCTCCCCAGAGTAGATAGAAGAAAGAGAATGAGGAGAAAATTCAAAGGCTTTTGGAGTCAGAGAACCATGGTACACTGGAAGCAGCCTTGTTTAATAGTCAAGGGCGCAGGCTCTGAAACTAGACAACCTAGGTTCAAACCCCGCTTCTGTGTGACTTTGGACAAGGTCCTAACTCCTTTGTGTCTGCCTCCTTGTTATATAAAATGACATTGATAATGGTTCTTACTATTGCCACAGAGCACTAATTAATTCCTATAAAGTACTTAGAATAGTCTCTGGCACATACGAAGTGATCACTGAGTGGGCTGCTTCATTAGGACTCTGACTTGCGAGCACTGGGAGTCACTCTGGTCCGAGGCGCAGACCAGTGGGGGTCAGACTGCAAGCCTGGGCAGAGGCAGCCTGCTCAGTGGTTTAGCCAGGGCCTTGGAAGCCAGCCTGGGGAACCCCTGCTGGTGATGCCTGCTGCTGCCCTGCTCCAAAGTAGATCCAGGACCTGTACCCACGAGGGGGATGGGGGAGGCTAACCCATGTCGGGACTCTAGGGCACAGGCCCACCTTTATAATGCGTGCATGGGTCATACTAGCTCTGATTTGCCCTCCCTAAGAAGCAATGGGGTGGCTGGCTCTCCAGGGATATCCACACAGGGCTGAACTTATGTCTACACATCCCCTAGGCTCCCAGAAGTGAGGTAAGTAACAGAGGCCTGGGTTCCAAGGCCAGGAGACCTGAATTTGAATTCCTATCCCATCACTCCCTGGCTATGTGACCTTGAGTCCTGGTCACTTTTTAAATTTTTATTACTTTTACTTATCTGAGACTTAGCTTCATCATCTATGAAATGGAGATGGTAATCACATCTACTTCCCTGTTGCCTTATCAACAAAGTTCATTTAGTGGCTACTATGTGCTGGGACTAGGCTAGTTGGAGGGACACTAAGATGCTCAGCACTGTGTCCCTCTCACACTGGTCGCCTTGGCTAGTCTGTATTAGGTGGCTCACTGTAATTTAGTGAATAAATAACCCGTTCAGACATCGTGAGAGGGAACGAGGGAGGGAACGTGGGTGTACTCCCGGATCCAGCCTGTGGGGGAGCAGCGCAGAGTGATGGAAGACTTTCTGGAAGCAGTGGCACCTGAGTGGACCCCGAAGCTTGGAGCTGGGCGAAAGGGGTGGGAGTGTGGGAGGGCAGTCATTTCCAGAAAAGGGAAGGGCAAATGCTCCCGAGCCACTCTAACCAAACCTGGGCTTCCTTGCCATGGGCCACCATGTCCACATATAGTGTAGACAGCAGGAGGATTAGCCACTGGACTAAGCAGGGACATGGCCTGCGGCGGGAGTCAGAAGACCCAAGCTCCCATCTCAGTTCTGCTGCTCACACACGGTAGGGCCTGGCAAGTCTCTGCTGGATGTAGGGCCTCAGTTTCCTCCCAAGAGCCAGCTGGGGCTTGATTGGCAGTCTATCTGCCTCTCCGATACTGTAGTGGGGAAGGGACACCTCTCTTCTGCCTGTCTCTTAAGGCCTGTCTAGCTCTATGGCTCCTCCTGCCAACAGACATGGAAGGCTTCGAGCAAATGAGGCCAGCGAGAAGGCAGGAGTCACAAGCAAAAGACACTGATAGCTCATAAGAGAGACCACTTCATCCCAGGTTCGGGTATGTGAGGTGCTGGAAACCAACCATTCTCTTGTTGGAAATCAGCAAAAGAGTTCAAACGTCAAGGTGGGTTAGGTTGGGCAAGTCACAGCCAACCAAGAGCAGGTTGAAATCTCCAGGGAATGGGATTCTTAAAAAAAAAAATTTGATGTTGCCATTGTTTTAATGTAGTTGTAGTCACAAAATTCAGATTCATTTAGAAACTTCAAGTAGCATGAGAGAAGAGGGTACGATTTTTAAGTTTATCGAAAGAGGATGTGAGTTTAAAAAAGAAACAGAGTAATTGAGCATAAAGGAAAAACTTTTTGGAAGTGGGAATGGCTAGACTGTGAGATGTGGTGACTCTGGGACAGTTGATGAAGGAGCCTGAAAGGGCTCACCTCCCTGAGCGCCTGCTCTGTGCTGTATACTGGAACATCTGTGTCACATGAATAAGTTCACAAGGGAAGCGGGGGAATTGCTTAGCCACGTGTCAAAGTACTTGGCAGAGATATGTGGCCATCAAAAACCTGTCGAGGGATTGAATGAATGAATGAATGAATGAATGAACAAACGAACAAATGAACAAGTAAATGAATGCCAAGAATCAAAGGTAGAGATGACTCTATCAGCTGCAAACCCTGGTGCTTCCTTCCCTCTGGAGGTCTGTAGAGGTTGAATCGCTCAGCCCCAGCTAAAGACATTGGCCCACTGGGAGTCACTGAAAAGCACGGTAATTAAAACCAGGAGGCTGCAAGCTGGATTCCCACCACTTCCTTGACATATCAAGGAAGAGGAGCCAGGGAGGGGAAGCACTGCCTCAGAGCTGCAGGGAGGACAGAGCAAGGCTGCCATTGTTGCAAATGCCAGCAGAGGTTGGGTGACACAGAAAGAGGAGGCGCAGGGTTGGCCATCTGACCCTGTGCATAGGTCCTACATTCAGGCCTGGTTCGGGTAACAGCAAGAGAAGCTCCCTGTCCTACTCTGCATTCTACCTACCATTCATGCCATCTGCCTGGGATGCAGCAGGGAAGTCCTAGGGCCCCATCCCAGGAAGAAATGCTCCACTCCTCACGTCAAAGGAGGACAACAATTAGAATGCCCCACGGCTTCAGAATGGTCTGGGAAGTTTATTAAAATGCAGGTGCCTCGCAATGGCTCCAGACCTACAGAATCAAAACTCATTCATTCTTTTCACTGAATCAATATTTATTGAACACTGCCAAGTACCAGGTACTATTCTAGGTGCTGGAGATACAGCAATGAACAAAACAAATCTCCCTGTCTTCATGGAACTTACATACTAGTGGATAGAATGCGTCCCAATAAATAAGGAAATAATCGAGTAAGTGTAGTGTATCAGATAGTGATAGGTGTTTTATCGGAAAAGATGGAAGCGAGGAGGAATAATGGAGGTAAGGGCTGCCACTTTAAATAGGCTAACAAGGTGGCATTTGAATACAGTCCTGAAGAGGCAAAGGAGCAAGTTGTACAGATATCAGGGGACAAGAGCATTCCAGGTGGCGAGAACAGTCAGCACAAACATGTCCTAAGGCAGCAATATGGCTGATCCGAATCTCCATCTTTTTAGTCAAGCTCAAACACTAAAGTTTGAGATGGCTTTGGCACAGTGTCAGCATCCAATACAGGAGTCACCCCCGAAAGAGTGAAGCTTGGTTAGGAAATTGCTTAAGAGGCAGAGAACAGGCCCTCAGATTCCTACACAAGGACCATCTGCAGAGCCTTCAGCCCTTGGTTTCCGAGATGGAGCTAAAGGTCCAAAGGCTTGGATGAAGGAAGCGGTAATCAACTGCCTCTTTCCTGCATTTATGGAAACACAGCCTAAACCCGAAGCAAAGGTGCCTGTAGAAGAGATTACAAGGCACCAGGACACACAGAACTGTGACAAACTCCTGGGGAGGAAGGCTTAGCAAGCAAGATATTCTGAAAGCTCTGTACTCCTGACTCATTTACAGTTTTAAATGCCAATGTGTCCCTCCATCCTCCGTGATCTCATTTAAGCCTCTGAACAATCCCCGAGGTAGGAATTACACATCCTAATTTTATAGATAAGGAAAATAGGGTTCAGAGAGGTTAAGAACTCACAGCTAGGAAGAAGCTAGAAAGACCTGGAACCGAAACACTGGCCTAAAGCCGAATTCCGTGTCCCGCCCATCAGAGCACCCTGTTTCAGGAAAAACAGGTGCTGCCTCTAAGCAGTGGCTGTGCGCCCGCTATTATTGTTGTTGTTTCATTCTTATTTTTATTATTGTCATTTTAACTCTCAGAACCTTGCAGCTTATGTGGCACTTTCGCTCCCATTACCTCACGTTATCTTCAGTGACTATGGCACAGACAGGGTAGGGCAGGGCCTGATGTCCCCACATAAAAAAACCCAAAGCAAAAGACTGACAACTGGAAACCATGTCCTGTTATGTTTCATCCCCATTTTACATTTATCTGCATGACTCCCTGATGTCAGGGACTAGATTGGGTTCATCACTCATTCCCTTCCCGTCCTTGGCCCAGGCAGGGCACTCTACCATTGTGTGATGAATGGAACTGAGCTGGCCTGATGAGACATCAGTGGAAGCCCTGTGCCGAGTGAGATGACGCCCCCAAAGGCAGGCCCCAGATGGAGCCTGCCCAGGACGTGGCCGTAGCCGCCCTCTCCCAAGTCAGGCTGGGCTGGTCTGAAGAACCCTTCAGTCCTCCGCTAAGGCTAGCGATGGCTCACTTCTTCCAAGAGCCACAGTCTCAAGAGTCCGCTCCTGCCCTCCTAAGAACTTAGCTCAGGCTGCTGTCAGGGAGTCCTATGACTGGTCGCCTCCCTGTCCCATTCCACACAGGGATACTCCAGCTGGTACCAGGCCCCTTCCCACCATGCCCTGCGCCCACCCAGGGTCCTGCAAACCAGGGGATGCTATTGCTTGGCCAGCTTCTTGGCACCCATTGCCACGCCCCTCATTGCCTCCAGCTATCTCCCTATTCCCCAGTCTGATCCTCCTATGGGGGAGAAAGATGGGCTCTTTCTCCCCAGAGGCAACGCTGGTTTCGGGGTCCAGGATCCCACCTGCGCCCTCCTCACAGGCCCTGCTCCACCACTTGGCCTCACGGGACTCAGGTGCTTCCATCCAAGACCAAGGGCCTCGGGCACATGCTCTTCAGACCAATTCAATGACCAGAGCTAAGGGATGGTCATCTGGATTTCTTAGGAGTTCTCCAAGCAATTCTAATGTGCAGCCAGGGCCTTGAGAACAACCCAACTTTCAAATAAGAGAGAAATACAATACAATACAATACAATACAATACAATACAATACAATACAATACGATACAATACAATACGATACAATACAATGCGATACAATACAATGCGATACAATACAATGCGATACAACACAGCTGAGTAACACAGACCAGACTATAGTAGAAAACAGTATGCTTCACACATTTATAAGGTTAACTATTATTTCTTAAAAGTCTTGTTTCAATCATGCCTGCATGTAATTGGGTGTGAGTAGGCATGCCATCCTGGGTCATGATATAAGTGTATTTTTGCTGTAAAGTATGGTTAATTTTTAAACTTTTTTAATAATTTAACTTGTGTGGAGGTGTGTAAAACTTTGCCCCAGGTCCTGCCTTAGCTCCTGATCTCTTTCACGGTCACAGTCCCTGACAGAAAAGCCTACCTCCGCCCCTGCTCTTCGCCTCACTTGGCTTCTGCAGCCCCAGTCCCAACGCTTTAGAGCGTCTTGCTGAGGTTTCCATGCTCCACACCTTCCAAATCCACGGGCTTCTCCCCAGCCTCGGTGCCCTTCCACCTGTCTGTGGGTTCATTCGAATAGCTCTTTCCTGAAATTCTCTTGCCTGTGGAGTCTGTGTCACCCTCCAGATTCTCCTGTCATCCCTTCTGTCTCTCACCGGTTGACCCTCTTCCTCCTGACTCCTACTCGTTTTACACTCAGTATTCTCTCAACTGCTGTTTTTTGTTCATTTCTCCTCTCTTTGTCACCCTTTCCTTCCAGTCAATGGCTTCAATTACTCTGTGTACAAGGCTCCAAGTTCATGTCCCCACGTTTTCCTCTCGAGCTCCAGCTGTGCAGGGGGCTATGTGGCAGTCTCCTGGAAATGAGGGTGGGCCCGGGGGTGCAATGCACAGCCCCACACTTGACCATGTCAGGTAGGTGAGGCAAGCAAGGGAGGATTATCACCCCCATTTACAGGGGAAGAAACTGAGACTCTTGAGAAGTTGAGAAATGTTTCTGTGGTCACTCATCCATGTTAGAGAGGGTCCTAGAACCCAGGACTTTAGACTTTAGTCCAGAGTTCGTTCTCTCCCCACCATGTGCTAAAACTCGACGTGTGCAAAAGCAGAGCTACATCCTATTCATACAATCAGAGGATCTCAACTAGAGCTGTGCCACGGCATCATTAAGGATGTTTTTACGGCAGAAGTGGTGAGATTCCACCTCGAACTTACGGAATTAGACTCTTCTGGGAAAGACTTTTGTTTGTTTTACGTCATATTTTGAAGTAATCGCAGATTCACAGGAAAGTACACAGAAATGTACAAAGAGGTCCCATGTACCCTTTAGCCAGCCTCCCCCAAGGTTAACATCTTAACACAACTAGGGTACAATATCTAAGTGAGGACACTGATGCTGCCGCAATCTGCAGAGCTTGTTCAGATATCTCTCTGCAGATCTCTGTTCATATTTTGTCATGTTTGGCTTCGGGTAATCACCACCACAGCCAAGCAACTTAACTGCACCATCACCACAATACTCCCTAAAGCTCTGGGTTTGCAAGTCCCCCATCTCTGATGAAAAACCACTGCACCCATCCCACTGCTCCTCCTGCCTCCCTTTCCCAGGAATGCACCATCATGCCCTCTGTCAGCCTGGCTTGAAATTGAGCCATCATTCACCAGCCTGCCTCTGGCCCAGCTGCCCGCGGCCTGTCAGTCAAGAGATCCAGTAGATGCTTCCTTCCTAGAATCTCTCAGGCCCATATCTTGCCCTCAATTTCCACACCCACAACTACTCCAGGCACCTTGATTTCTTGACTGTACTGCTGCAATTGCCTTCTCATCTAGTTCCCTTCTTCCAGCTGTTGCTTTCCCCAACCAGTGTCATAGGCCACAGCCAAATCTCCCCATTGCCCAGTGCTGACGACATCATTCCTCTTACCAAAAACTTTTCATAGTCATCATCCTTTACAAAATATAGTCCCACTTTTTAAATTCAAACAGGGAATCCTCTCTATCTGGCTCTCTTTCTGTATCCAAATGTCTGAAACTCAATATCGGTTTCCCTTTTTTCCCCCCATAAAGACCAAAGAACAAAGGCCATGATAAGGTTCTCACTGGGGGAAAGAAATGAAAGACTCCAAGGTTCCCTTCTTCCCAGTATTTCATTCCCTTCTCTCTTTTGTGACATGAGGAAGTGCAGTGAATTGGGCCTGGGGATGCCTCTTGCTTGAGGGGTGCCCTTACCCTCAGAAGGATGGCTTTTCCATTCCTAGCCTTCTTCCAATGTAAGAGGTGAGGGGGGACAGCAGGTGTCAGTGGAGTGAGGTAGGGAGCTGAACAGGCCATCCCCATGTCAGCCATTGGGGAATGAGAGTTTTTTAGGCATCCATTCCTAGGACCCAGGCAAGATGATGGTGGGTAGCTGCTAACGATGTAGAAGCCGGTCCCCTGCCTGTCTCCCTCACAATAGACAGTCACCTTTTACACTATGCCACCTATTTGCTGTCCTCCCTTGTTGCCTTTCCTTTCTTCACGTCCCCAGAACAATGAGAGTCAAGTGATTCCCAAGCACTGCCCTTCCGAAAGCTCTAAAGCCTGCTTCACAGAGCTGTTCCTACACTACTTACTACACAGTGTAGGCAGTAATGTAGGTAGTGATGATAAAAAGAAAAAAGAAAATTAGCTTATTGAGATGAAATATATTTCAATTAGCTGATATGTTTCAGCTTTAATTGATAACAGAACACAAATTGCCCATCTGAACTTCTCATTACGGCAACTGATTCACTGGGAAATTTACTACCCAACGCCAGAGAGAGT
Organism: Mormoops blainvillei; assembly: GCA_004026545.1. Lineage (NCBI taxonomy): Eukaryota > Metazoa > Chordata > Mammalia > Chiroptera > Mormoopidae > Mormoops > Mormoops blainvillei. The sequence goes on from PVJD01008757.1 coordinate 50,945, forward strand.
GATGAAGATAACACAAACCCAGCGCAACAATGATCCCATGACCCAGCAGCTTATTTTTTAAAATTGCGCATTATCTAAAGCACGTCCGTATTAAGGGTCCTATCAAGAGCCCTGGTTTTAACCTGCCTCAATGCATAGTCTCTAAGTACAGAGACTATTATGGATGTGGTAGAAGGGTGTGGGGGGGGGATCCAGAGGCTGTGGAATATGCACCCAGGGAAGGAGGTAGCTGGTAGTGGCTAAAGAAGGGGGGACAGTGATGTGAAGGCTTCAATAAGCACTTGCAAGCTACCCGGGTCTTTGTTAGGGCTCGATGGAACAGGGACAGGGGATCCAGCAAAGGGGCTAGACATCCGACATCCGCCCTGCTGTCGGTGGGTCACACGCCCACTGCCATCCACCAGCAACGCCACTATGACCTCTGCCACCACCAGCACCAACTCTTCCACCATCGTCGCTACCACTGAGAAGACAAAACAGCCAAGACTCTTCCAGGCAGAGGCCAAGCAATGCTGCTAAAAATAGAATGAGGCTTCACAGAAAAGAGTCACTGGAAATGTTCACTGTGTATGTGGTCGGGTAGAGAGTAGGACAATGTATTTATTACACAAGAATGTTGGAGGGAAGAGTGGAAAGGTCAGTAGGACACAGCCTGGGGACGAGGTCTCAATGGGATGCAAAGAGGGTATGTACCTACGGAGTGAACCTTCCAGAGCAGTGACCACCATGAGTCTCTCATCACTGAGGCAACAGCCCAGAGAAGGAATGGCCACGGAGAGCCCTGAGAAAATGAGAGCCCCACAGAGAGGCTGAACGCTCCGCTCGAATGCCAGCCCCAGAGCAAGGACCTCGACCACTCACCATTGCTGCTGTTGTCATCCACCAGGATGATCTCCTTGAGCAGGTGTGAAGGCGTGCGTTCCATGGCCGAGTGGATGGAGCGCAGGAGCACCGAGAGCGCTTCATTGACAAAGATGAACACGATGCTCACCTCTGGCAGGCTGTCAGGGAATGACAGGTTGCGGCACCTGTAAAGAAGAATAGCCAGGGTCTTACATCTTTCGGCGACCCCTCCGGAGTCACCCCAGGTGCTTGTCCCCCCTGAGTCCTGGCTCCAGTTTTCCTGGAGGGCTCGGGACTCCAGATTCTTCCTGGGGTCCCTCCTTTGTTACACTTAAGACAAGACGCAAGTGTGCAGTAGGCTGGTTCACAATCATTAAAGCTGTTTGCCCCACAACAGAGTCTGAATTTGTCAATGACTATCCCAGCTAAATAGACCCTTAGCACCTAGTGCAGTGCTTGGACCCCAGTAGGTGGTCACTGAGTGTTTACTGGAAGGGTGACTCAACATTTCTAGAACCAACAGGATAGAAAATGCAACCAAAGGGAAGTCTTAGTTTTTCCAAAATGGTAGCCAATGCCTGGGGGAGGCCAGACCTTAGATGATCTATCTCAGGAGGGAATGAGGTCTCCTCCCAGAGACTTCTCCTGCCAGACCTACCCTGGCTCACACCAGCAGGCATACTGTCAGGGATCTCCTTTGCCCTTCATTCATCACAGGGGTCCAGCCTTCACAACCAGGGCAAAGTTAGGGTCAGGGTCTCAGCAAGAATGAATGAGGGATGGAAGGACAAGTGCAGTCTCATTTCACAGATGAGGACACTAAGGTTCACAGGGGTCGAGTCCCCACCATGAGGTGGCTGCCAAGATAGAATATCAAGTCCATTCTGCTGATACCTACACCTGCTGATATCCTTAAGAAGAAATAAGTTTGGGAGAGATTGCCTTTAACTGTCCCGTTCCCCTCACTCCACTGAAACCCTGAAGCCATTTGGAGATCTTTTATCCAAAGGATATGGGGCAAATTCATGAAAGTCTTCATGCCATTCCCCATGGGAAGAGGAACATGCAACCCTGAAATCAGACTCAATATTAAGAGGCCAACCAATAAGAAGTGCCATGGTTCCTCAAGGACACATCCAATTCCTCTCCTGCATGCGTTGCCTTAGGCTGCAGGAAACCACTGCTGGTGCTCTTCTCCGGTTGAAACTAAACACTGTTCAGAAGGCACTGAGATCCCATCTTCGGGAGAGTTGAATGAAAGGACAGAACAGTAATGAGAGCCCTGTCCAGGGCCCTGGGCTCAGAGAGGAGGCTGCCCAATCCCACTGCCAGCCACTGATGGCCCCAGGGGTTCAGGGCTGGTGACCATGTTACATTGCACCAAAGTGGGAGGCACAGCCAGGTTGGAACATGCAATAATGAGCACAATAACACAGGGCTTCTGTTCGTCAGTAATTAAAGTGCTGCAGAATAGGAATGGGCCTGCTCTTCCTTAATGAGGAAGGCTGGGGGATAACTAGCGCTGAGCAATTTGGAGAAATCACCACGGGGCCCCAGCCTGCTTAAGAGGAGGAAATTAATAAACTATAATCACCGTCTCTATGGTTACCAGAAATCTACAGAAACTTCTCCCCTTCGATTTCAAGCTCTCCTGTTCTCCCACCAAAAAACAGTGGAGGAAGGGAAAGAACAGAGCTTTTTCCCAAATCTGTTTCACACTTACAATTTTAATAAAACCATCAGGTTAACAGATTGGTGCAGAATTCATTCATTCTTACATTCAATGAAATAAATGTTTACTGAGCTTCTTCCACGAGGTAGGTTCTGCACCGAGGATGCAGGAGGGTACAGACAAGGTACCTGTCCTCATGGAGCTTATGTTTTCACAGGGTAAACAGATAAACATGGAAGCAAACAAGCGATACAATTTTATGTAAGTGTTAAGATGAAAAGCAACACAGGGTGAGAGGACAGCGTGATGCCCGGGCAGCTGTTCTAAAAGTGGTCAGGGAAGGCCTCTGCCAGGAGGACAGATTTGATCAGAAACTTAAACCTCACTCAGTAGTGAGCCATACAAAGGCCAGTGGGGCCAAGGGCACCGTGCCGTGACTGGAGAAGAGGCAAGGGAAGGAAGGAGCTCACTTAAGTGCAATGAAGGGTCCAAGAAGCTGGGGAGGTGGAGGGAGGGACTTAATGAGAGAGAAAGGCAAGAATGATTCCTTAAGCGCATCACGCCTTTTTCAGATTTTTTGTTGTTGTTGTGAACATGATTTTTATAATAGCAATGAAAATGTTCGTGGTTAATAGTCAAATAATTCTTCTGGTTAGTGTTTCTTTATGGCTATCAAGACCAGCAGCTGCCCTTTCCTTAGCCATGGAAACTGAAATGCGTATTAACACACAACCCACTTGCTAGTTACATTTTAAAAGGAATACCATGTATGGTCAAACTACTAGCACGTGACCGTTAGTTTTCTTTTATGAAAGAGTAATGAACAGCTCCCAATAAGGTTAGTATATCGCAACAAGTTCACTGTCCTCCCCAGCAACACCACCAGTGAACACCAATGAAGACTGTGGCCCCAAGTCTGTTTGCACATCCCAAGAGGTTTCCTCTGAGCTCTGAGACCCTCGCTAGCCAGAGCTCCGGGTTGTTCCCAGGGGTTCTCCAGAGTTAGAGGTTAACTGCCTTCCCCTACTTTCCTCCCTTCTTAATTCTCAGCGTAACTACTCTTTGCCCCCTTTCCAAGGTGACCGAGACGAGCTTCTCCCAGTACTGGCCGCGCCTGTCCCGATGGTTTGAGCCACCTGTGTCTGTGAGCGGTCTCCTGATGCTCTTTCTCCAAGCAGAATGGAAATGTTATATTCATTTTATAAGCGAAACTCACTATTTTCATATGAAAGACTCTTTTGAACATAAAGTTTTTCTATGACAACCCTTTTGAACATAACAGAACACCTGGTTTAATACTTTTATGTGTGTTTATTGTCCATCTTCCTCTATTGTAAGGACCCTCCCTGAGAGCAGGGGCTTAATTTTGTTACTGTGCTACCTTCTAAGCTTAAACCAGGAACTGGCACATGGTAGGTTTCTGGAATTAAACAAAACTAGCAGGTTTACTTATTTATATGCGGCCTAAATTTTACATGTGGGCCACTGAGCTCAGCATGTTCCTTTTTTTTTTATATATAAACCTCCTCCTTCTGCAGGAGAGTCAGGTGCTCTCCCCACAGCGGCTCCTTCCTCTTCTGTCCTCTGCCCTCTGAACTTATGGCCCCAGGTGCTCACATTCGGTCTTCAGTGGTCCTCAGTTTCTTTGCACTGTAATTAAGTGATCCCTCCCTGCAGGCCAAATGTCCTGACCTCCTTAAAGCCTCCCTTCCCCTTCTCTCCTGGGAGCTGCTCAGGCTCCCCCAGCAATAGCCACACCGCTGGTGGCCCCTCTCTGCACCCTGCAGCACCCTCCCTCACCCTTCAGTCGTTCTGCATCTAACCTAAATGTGGGTCTAGGTGAGCCGACAGGTGAAAGGTGGGCAGGATGAGAAAGAAAGAAGAGTAGTTTTTAGGCAAAGAGCACTGAAGGGGGAATGAAGTCACCGGGGTGCCAGTCCCAGCTCTGCCCCAATTGCTGTGTGAGCATGGGCAAGCCACTTCCCCTTTCTCCTATCTTATTATAGAACGGGGGAGGCAGAAGAAATAATCACTTAGGTGTCTTCTCTATAAAACTCACATGTGGTGAACAGAAGACATCTCATTGAAGAAACAGTTTGCAGACTCCCTCCCTTCCAACCAGTACCCGGGCACCACCAAATGCCACAATAAACATCCCCTTACCATTATTGTAACTAGATAAGGTACCCAACTCACTCTTGTTTGCCTGGGACTCTCCCAGGTTCAGCACTGAAAGCCCCAAGCAAAGCGGAACAGTTGGTCACCCTATGACTGGACCACAGCTTCCTGAGGGGAGGGACAGGCCTTACTCATGGTTGTGTGCCCACCACCAGCACAGCATCTCCCCAGACAACAGGCATTCAGTCAGCCTCTGTTGAATAAACTGATATTTACCTTTTCAGAAGCCCCAACACACACACTTTGACACACACAGTCACGGTTCCTTCGTCATCTCAACATTAAAGCAGGACACACACGGCTGACGGGAGAAAAAATAAAGGAGGAAGAACGCCATGTCAGGCGAGATGTCCATACCCCTGCCGTCACACCCAGCATCCTCACTACCAGCCACTGCACTCAGAACAAAAGCCTGCCTGCCACAGGGCTGCCCAAGGCCTTCTACAGGAACGCACACCCTACAGCTGCCATGGAGGAGGGCCGTCCCAGATCCACGCCCGGCACTTCTGTGCCAGAGACCCCCCTACACACTTCACTCATCAATCAGCACTGGCCCCCACCCGAGGGCTGTCCTCTCGCAGGCACACAGCTGAGATGTTCTCTCCCAGCACCGCATCCTCCGGGGCCCGGCCATCCCCGCCCTCTGCTCCCCCCATCCCCTCCTGCCCTCCTGCCTGTTCTGGGCATCTTCCCCTGTACACCGCTTCTCTGCTTGCCTCGCCAGAGACGGGCCAGAGGACACAAGCATCAGGGGAGCAGGATGACTAGTCCTTCCCTAGTCACACTTCTTGAGAAAGCCTGACCGTATGAGACCAATCCCTTACTCATTTTGAGAAGAGGCATATTCTCCTGTAAAATGAAGCCATAAAAGTTCCCATTTTACTTTTATTCTTGTTCAAAGTCAAGCCATTTTCCACAAGAGATGAAAACCAAGGCATTTCTGAGAGGGGAGCCCTACGGCTGTCTAATAAGCTAGAATTGATAGTCATGATAAACTCGACCGCATCGATCCGTGGGCCCAGAAGGCGGTGTGGGAAGCAGCTGTGCAGGGAACCTGTCAGCAGAGCGCCCCGAGACTGTTTTGAGCTGTTTACGAGGCAAATTTTTACCAAGAGCTTCCGTGTCATTACTGCAAGAGGCAGGGAAGCAGTGGTAGACTAAGTGAGGTCAACCCGGGCTTCTGGCCACAGGTGTCACCCAGGGCAGCAGCCAGACACTTCCATGCTGGACCTCAGATTCTCTGCTCCCTGACCTCAAGTTCCCCGTCCATCAGAGTGACGACTTATGGAGCCACATGACCTGGGTGGGAGGAGGGATAGACCCCCCGGAATGAATATCAAGTAGAATATAAGCTGAGGTCTGTCTGCCAATGAACATGGAGAGCTGGGTCAGGGTTCTGGGAGTGGAGGAGGGACTTACCTGGACCAAGCACTGAGGAGATGACACTCCCAGGTACCCACTCCTCTGAGTGCCTCTAGCCCCTCTTTCCTCCCAGATTTCTCCCAGAGAGACCCTCCCCACAACTGTGGTCAGCGCAGGGGACTGGGTGCACTGCTGTCCACTGGGCCCGGGGCCAGCACTGCCCTCTTAGCCCTTCATAGTCATCAACGTCCACCCCAGCTTCCACCGTCTACCTGCACCCACAGGACTTGCTGGATCCTCCTCTGACCTGACATGGCACCTTTCTAAGCTCCTTGAGGTGCCTCTAGACTAGATAGGCTCCCAGGCCTGTCAGCCTCCAGGCTGCTGGACTCACTGACACTGGAGGATGGGCAATGTGGGGATGCTCGCTGGACGCGAGGACAATCAAAATTTTCAGTCCCTCTGGGTGGCATAACCTCAGGAGCTCAGGGGCTGCAGGGTGCTTGCTGGCCCTGTCGTCCAGAGACGCAACGCAGAATATTTAGAAATAATAATAGTAATAATTTCCACTTACTGAGTGCTTACGATTTGCTATAAACCATGCTCAGAGATGTATGAATATTTTTATTTTCCCCCCATTTTATTTCTTCCTATAGTCCTATATGGTAAAGTTCATTATCCCCATTTTACAGATGAGGGAGATAGGACTGAGGTAGCAAGTTACCTTCCAGGGCTAAAACCTGGACTCGATTATTCCCAAGCCCTGTGCTCATAATCCCTCTTTAACGAGGGTCTGTGTCTTCCTTCCCGGGGCCCATTCAGAGATGTGTCTGGCAAAACACTGGGGTTGTGACAACCAAGAGACCTGATGGGAGGGGAAAAACAGAAGAGTTCCTATAGGCTACCAATTCAGATGAAAGGTGGAGAGAATGTATGTCTAGAAGGATGGTGTAAACAAATACAATAAAACACTATTTACTGGGCACCCAAAGTCTGAAATCGTCTTCCTGTAACACTACTCCCATCGAGATAAACAATCCCCACGAAAGCCTGCTGTGTCTTCTGCCATGGCTTCACCATTTGGTCCACAACGGATGGCTCCTGGGCCTCTGTCAGTGGGCTAGCTGTTAGTCTACAGGGCCGCCTAGCCCGGAGCTCCGTAGAGCCAGATCTCACACTATCGAAGGAGGACCAGCCACCGTATCTAGCCTTTGCTCACGGGAGGTTAAATGTGGGCTACCCTAAGAAGGCAGGACGCAGAAGTCCAGGGCAGCAGAAGGAGCAGGAAGCAGAACACCGTCAGCGAGTGAGCTGCAGACACAGACAGTCACCATTACAGACACAGCACGCTGGCCCGTGCGCAAAGCGGATGAGACTTGAGCCCAACCAGGTGTCCTGAACCGATTTGTCCCTCTTCATGTGTAGGCATCAGTCTACCGAGAATCCCGACCCTCCGCAATCATCAGAGTGAGCTCCGTTCCTGCCTGAGAGCACATGCAAGACCTCTGAACTTCTTGGGCTGAAACTGATCCTGTTAGACTCCCACAGCATCCTTTGCTTTTCTTTCATGCCACGGATATGCTATTGCAATATATATATATATTTTATGGTATTAAAACAGCAGCATCTCCAGGAGACTATAAGCTGTGTGAGGTCAAGACCACATCTGTTTTGCTCACCAGGTACCCTAGTGCCTCCCAAAATGTCTACCCAGAAAGCACTGGGTGTCCAGCTGAGTGAAAAAAACTAATAAATACGAGAATGGTGAATAGTAGAATGAATTCAGGCTCATGCAAGCTCTGAGCGTGGGAATTTCACCATGATCTGATAGAACAGGAATCACTGAGTGGAAGACTTACTCCCTGCCTGACTGCAACAATAAGAACAAATAATCCAATAAACCAGAGGGGTAAAGGAGGGGATAAGGTGGCAGGGTGGGGATACTTAGCATAGCCAGGGCCTTTGGGAATCTGGCACGACACCACCTCTGGCTCAGAGGTGGCGGAGACAGTGGACATCTGAGAACGGGAAGTTTTAGCGGTCTGGAAGGCAAGAGGAATGGGCCGGCTGATCTAGGAGCAGGATCCAGCATGGGAGTTGCTAACGGTGAAACTAAGGAGCTGTGATCATCAAGACAGTGGCAAAAGTTCTACAAACATCCTGTCAGGTGACTCTGCCTATTTAGAGAAAGGATCTGCTGTTATTAGATGCAGACTGCGAACAGGACAACAGAAGAACAAATCGTTTAAAATATAAACAGTCAACAGAAAGCAAGGAGGATATTTGTTCCTGTGTCTTAGAAATTCAGGGAAAATGGGACCCCTGGGGCTACATGGACAGCCACTCAGGGAATAAAAGTCGGCTGGCTGCGCTGGAAAACCACAAAACGGACTGTTTATTGGTGAGCTGGACGGGTCTGCGAAAGGAAAGCTGAGAAATGTGGGGGAGGGGAAGGTGGGCCCTATGAGTCAGAAAAAGGAGGATGGGACATCTTTGCTGTCCAGCAGAGCCTGGCTCCAGCCTCTGGCGCCCAGAATGCAGCCAGGGGAGAAATCACTCTCTAGGGCCTCAGTCTGATTGGTCTTGCAGGGCCTGCCTAGCCCTGTTCTCTCTAGTGCCAGAGCAGGTGGCCTGTCCCATGTGGCTTCTTGTGCACACAGTGGTCCTTCAGATAGTTAAAGCCATGATAGCATCCCTCAAGCCAACTCTGTGACAAATCGGAGACCCATTTTAAAAAAGTAACAAAAAGGTAAATGGCAGTTATTACATGTTAGACAGTGTTCTAAGAGTTCTACGTATATTACAATTTAATCTTTGTATTACCATCGCTAATTCACTGATAGGAAAACCAAGGCACAGAGAGGCTAAGTAATTCGCTGGACGTCAACCAGCTTGTAAATGACAGACCTGACCTTGGAGCGTAGGGAATCAGGTTTTAAATATCACTCTAACATCTAAGCAGAAGCTTCATCTGTTTGTCGTGTTACCCAGTTTTTCTCCTAGGCTGTTCTCTCCTAAACGTATCCTGCTTTCTCTTCATCTCTTACAACCCACTTCTGCAGTTGTGATCTGAGTAGCAAACAAAACCGTCAACTCCTCCTTTTAAGACAGTATACCTCTATTAACATAGCTCGAGATTACGTCACCTTTAAGAACAACCAGAAGCCTTGGGCATCTCTCGGGACAACTGGCACAAGCACCACAAGACTGGGGGGCAAGAGAAAGCCCCACCACAAGAAGCAAAAACACGAGCTGGGGTGCCCTGCTGCCCACACTAAGATTGGTCCCTGCCATGCACACACAGTCTAGTCCGTGTGTGGGGAGGCAACAAGAAGTACCCAGTCTTGAGGCTGGACATGTGCAACTTCTCCTGGGGCTCCGAATGTTGTACATGCAAAACGAGGATCATGGATGTTGTCTACAACACATGTAACAACAAACTAGGGTCTGTACCAAGACCCTAGTACAGAACTGCTTTGTGCTCATGGGCAGCAGTACCGACAGTGGTCTGAATCCTGCCGTGCACTGCCCCTGGGTCGTGAGAGGGAGGCCAAGCTCACTCCTGAGGAGGAACAGGTTTTAAGCAAAAAGCGATCAAAGCAAATTCAGAAGAAATATGATGGGGGAAAAAAAAAAGAATGTCACAATCAGCAGTCTTCTAGAGGAACGGTTCCAGCAGAGTGAGCTTCTTGCGTGCGTTGTGGCCCACCAGATGGCAAGGACCTGGGGTTCTATCTGACCAAAATTAAGGCCCAGAAAGGCAAATAAATCCTCTCCTCTCCTTTCTTAAAAGCTCATTAAAGAAAGAAAAAAAAAGCTTATGTAATAAAGGTGTTTATTCTCAGAGGGGTGCGGAGGGGTGGAGAACAACCACGTGATACTACTGGCCCATAATGAACTTAACATTTACTAAGAACCAAAGATATTTTTTCCAGACTGCTTTACGTAAGAAGCGTTTCCCCACAACTCTGTTTGTGCAGTTATCATTTTCAGTGGAACAGCAGAATCCTTCCCTAAGGGTGTTTCTTGTATCCTTTTGTCCTGAGGCTGCCCTCCCGGAGCACGCATCTTCCACATATTTCCAGTCATCTCCACAGAGCCAAGATCCCACACTGGAAAAGCCCACGGGTACTATGGCAGCGTTCTGGAGACACAAGACCCGGGTAACACTACTTCCTCTGCTACCTACCACCTGTGGGGACTCAAGTTTCTTAACCTTGCAAATATTCAGTCTTCGACTATATAAAATGGAAATAATAACTATCTCAGAGAGATGTGAGGATAAAGTTAAAGGAAGAAAAACAGACATTAAGCAGTGTGCACAGCACCTGGCACACAGTAAGGAAGCACGTGGTGGCTTTTGGTGGAAATCATTAGCCTCTGGGAAGCAAATCCCAGACGGCCCAGCAACCCATGACCCCAGTTGCTCCACCTAGAGCCACCCCTTGTCCCCCTGCATCAGCTACATAATTTGTGGGGTCCAGTACAAAGAGCAAATATGGTGGCCCCTGTTCAAAAATGACTCAGAATTTTAACAAAGTGACAACAGAGCATTGAGCCAAGTGCAGGGTCCTTCTAGCCTTCTTGGGATCCTATACAACAGGAGGCATGCTCCATTAGCTTCCTAATACTAATAGTGTGGCTGTAAGAAATTACTACAAAGTTGGTGGCTTAAAGCAACACAGATTTAATGTGGGATCATCTGTGCCAGTTCAATTCCCAGTCAGGGCACATGCCTGGGTGGAGCACCAGGTCCCCAGTTGGGGGCGTGCGAGAAGCAACTGATCGGTGTTTCCTTCACACACCAATGCTTCTCTTCCTCTCTTTCTCCCTCTCTTCCCCTCTCTCTAAAAAATAAATATATAAATAAAATCTTTAAAGTGGGAACATCTGTAATAGTGTTAATAATAAAAATAAAGAAAAATTAAATTAAATTTAAGAAACACAAGTTTATTATCTCATAGTTCTGGAGGTCAGAAGCATGACACAGGTCACGCTGGGCTAAAATCAAGGTGTTGGTAGGACTGCATTGCTTTCTGGATGCTCGAGGCAATAATCTGTTGTCTTGCCTTTTCCAGTATCTAAAGGTTGCCCACATTCCTTGGTTTATGGTTCTTTCCCATTTCAAAGCCAGCACTCACATTGCCACCTCTGATTCTTCTACATGTCTCTTCCACTTTTAAGTGCCCTCAGAATTAATACATTGGGCCCATTCAGATAATCCAGGATAATCTTATTTTGAAGTCAGCTGATTAGCACCGTTAACTAATTCCATCTGCAGCCTTCACTCTCTGCCATGTAATATACCATATTCACGGATTCCAGGCATTAGGATGTGGACATCCTTGGCAGGCCTTCGTTCTACCTGCCTCACATACCCATGAAGCCAGCCCTGCTGGCCCCTGAAACTGAGATCTTAGATGTCCGCGTAGAGACCATGAAAACCCCACAGTCCTCCAACCCATGCATACAAAGCTGTGGCCACGCCCACAGTGGTGGTAGCAAACACCAACAGCCACCTTGGATGGACCCTAACCTGCTCCCAGTTGGACTGAGCCCCTGGTTCCAGGCTGGATTCTCTCTGCTGTAATCCTGTCCTGCTCCTTTCCACCTGGACGCTCACACAAGATTTCTCCAGCTCAGGGCCCAGGGCTCCTTCGTGGTCTGTGTGTGTGTGGATCTGTCCCAGCCACTCTGACCCAGGCTGCACACAATAGTCCATCTGCTTTACCAACCCCTCTTGCCTCAGCCTCAGGCTCTAACCCATCAGTCAACTGGAGAGCCAGTCCACCCTGCCCTCTGAAAGGGAGGGGGTGGTCCTCAGGGGACTGCGGGATAGAAAGGTGACATCATTTACTAAGGAGCCTCTGAAGATCTGCTAACAAGAGGCAGGAAGCAGCACCTGCCGGAGGCTCTGCCCTGAACTACCTTGGAGGTTGGCCAGGGAGTTGCCATGGCAACAGGAAAGCCCTGAAGCTTGACACTAGAAGGCCCATTCTATCCTCACCCAAATGCCCCTAGGCCCTGTTTGGAAATAACAACCACTGCCTGTAGAAAAAAATCAGCATGTGCTTGCTGTTGTAGAACTAGTGGTCATCCACATGCCACCTGCCTGAGCCACTGTCACTGGGGCGGGAGGTCCACCTTTACCTTCCTGCCCCGAGATGGCAAGCTTGCTTTAACCGCCCCGTCCATCATCCTCCCTGACAACCACAATGCATCTTCTCAAAACCCACTGACCTCCCAAAAGATGTCTCCATCCTCCCTCTCCATCTCTCAGGCAAAGGACTTCCCTGATCTCTTTCTCAAACCCTTATTTAAAAAAAAAAAAAAAAAAAGACTAATGTTTAATTTACATGCAAAAACCGTACAGACCTTAAGTTCATAGTTTGATGTGTTTTGACAAATGTATATACCTATGTAGTCCACACGTCCATCAAAAGTTGTTTTTAGCTTTTTCTCTTTGGCTCCTGGGAGGTTCCTTTAGCGCCTACAGAAGAGGAGGAGGAGGAGGGTGGGCTCTGGGAGCAGGAGCCATGGAAACGTTTGGAGCTTGCACCTGGGGACCTGAGTGATGAAGCAAAGTCCAGCCAGGCTGGGATGCAGCTTTTCTCCCCATCAATCCTGAGGTCCTGGTGTCTTCCGAACCCGGGAAGCAAGCTGGCCAACCCCAACCCAGGTCTGGCAAGGCTCCTGGTGGGCTGAGATCCAGGAGGATCACCAGTGATATAGCCAATGTCTTGTCTCGCGGGGTTTTCCCACCTGGATAGCCAGGGGCCTGATTACAACAATGCATGGATAATGAATGGCATTTTCATTTCCCCCAAAGCAAAGGATCCTGGTGCCCAGAGGAAGTTTGCCCTCTCTCTGCCCAAAGAGGCTGAACAAACTGCTATACTTCCTTGCTCCCCTGTCCTTCCTCTTTCAAGGGAGGGACAGTCCAATCAGAAAAGGGAGGCTCCCTGTAGACACTACTCTCTGGGTCCTGTCTTTCTGCCAGAGAGGCCACAAAAGGATGGGGCTTCAGTAGGCCGTCAAGTCGAGACTCAACTTACTAGAAACCTGCAAGGATGACTCCTCCCCAAGGAGGCCAGGAGATCATCAGCAAGTTTTCCCGTCACATGCTTTGCTCTCCCACCACCTAGCACTCTGGATTCCCATGGCAGAATCCTTGAGGTTTCACTGGCTGACACTTTACTCGGTGCCTGGCACATACCAGGTGCTCAGGAAATGTTTGTTGGATGAATAAATTAATGAAGCCTAGCAACAAATGGGATGGACATTTTTCCTTCTGGTTATGTCTTCTTCTACATATGAGGCACTAAGTGCAGTTCAGTCCTCTCTCAGATGGGTGACAAGGTGAGTCACCTTTTAGCACCAAGAAAGATAAAATAAGGTACTGGCCAGAGGTGAGGGGCAGGATTCAGAACACTCACTTTCTGGTCCAGGACCAAAGCCAAGCATAATGTCAAGGTTAGAACTTGGAAAAGCAAAGCCAAGAATACAAAGAGCAAAGTGCAGATTCCAACAACACCTCCAGGAGCAGATGTCTCCAAGGGTAAACTGAAGGTAGCAGGAGGGAGGGGCACAGGAGCTGGAACTGAAGCAAGATCCACCTGGCATGGCTCTTCTGCAGACCGGCGTTTGCTATGGGGTTTCCTCTCCAGACGCCGCCCCACCCCCACCCACCTTGCTCCTAATCCCAATTTTAGCTGTGCCAAGGCATCACTTTCCACCTAGATAACGGGTCTGATGGTCACTAACACAATTTTTCCAACACTTAGAGACAGGCCTTCCTGACCCAGATGAACTGATCAGCTTAGGGCTCTGCACTGTTAAAGCAGTCGCTACCCCCATCCCTGTTAGGGTGGCGCAAATCGACACCTGAAGTCAGTAAAGCACAAATCCCTTTGCCAGACCGCCTGGGTTCAAACCCCAGGTCTGCCAGCTGGTGACCATAAGTAGATTATATAATCTCTCTGTACCTCAGTTTCTTTTTCTGTAAAATGGAGACTAAAAATACTACTGTGAAATTATGTTTTTATATATATATATTTTTTATATATATATATATATATATATAAAATTAGTCTTCCCCCAGTTCCTGCTAAGATTTGGTCTTCGACCCTAGCTCCTGACACAGAGCTCCTAAACCCTTGGAATTTCCTGCCTGATAAGGGCTTTTTTTTTTTTTAATCTAAGAGGTGACCCTTGGTGAGCTCCTACAGGTGGGCTAGTTACCAGAAAGACCAAGCCATGACTGATGTTTGGAGCTTTCAGCCCCACTTCCTATCCTTTGGACAGAGGAGAGGGTCTGGAAATGAGTTAATAACCAATCATGCCTATATGATGAAGGGTCCATAAAAACCACTAAAGTGTGGAGGTTCAGAGAGCTTCCAGGCTGGTGAACAGATCCACTTACTGGGAGGGTGACACACCCCAATCCACAAGGACAGAAGGGGACTGCATTTGGGTCCCTCTGTATTTCTTCGACAGGCTCTTCATCTGTATCCCTTATCATGTCTTCAATAATAAACCGTATCCCTTATCATACCCTTCATAATAAACTGGTAACTATAAGTAAATGTTTCCTGGAGTTCTGTGAGCTATTCTAGCAACTTATTGAACCCAAGGAGGGGGTCATGGGAACCGCAGTTCGTAGTCAGTTGGCCAAAAGACAGATGACAACGACAACCTGGGACTTGTGACTGGCACCTAAATGGGGGCAATCTGGGGGAACTGGGCCCTTAACTTGTGGGATGGGATGCTAACATAGTGTCAAAACTGAACTGAATTGTGGGAGCCCCAGCTGGTGTCAGAGAATTGGGTGGTATGGGGAAAAAGAACTACCTACTTGGGGCCGGAAGTATTGTGAGCATGAGAGAAAGGAAAGGTATTTTTCCTACACAAGTACCTATTCTGAAAGGTTACTGTGAGGGTGAAAGAGTTAACATAACTAAAGTGCCAAACATGTCCCTGGCTGTTTGCCAGTATAATTTGAAATAGGATGATAGTAAAGGATATTGAAAAGATGTTTCCAAAATGAGTTACACAGAATAAGCCAAGCAATGACTTTGTTACAAGGCAGGAAGGTTTTTACGGGAATTAACAGAGAGGCACTGTTTCACCTACGCACATGCTTCTTTGGGGTGGCCCCCAATGCTCTCCAATGTAGGGGGTGTGTCTGGCATGGAGGCTGTGTATGGAGCCTCCCGAGTACTTGGGCAAAGAGAAACCACATTGTTAAAGCCACTGAGGGGGCCCTGGTGCAGGAGCAGGAAGGCTCAGCTCTGTCTCTTATCAGAGATTCCATTCTTCCAGCTATAAAAAGGGGCTGACAAAAGCCGCCTTGCCCCACAGGGGAGATATGGAAGCTCCATAAACTGAAGCTCTGTGCAGAGGGAAAGCCGGCCCCTTTCCAGTGGCTCAGGAGGAAAGTGCAGAATCTGACCATCTGGAGTCCCTCAGAGGTGCTTTCCCAGCAAACTCAGGGGTCTAGGCTACCTCTGAAAATGCACTTATCCCAGGAAGGGACGTGCTTGCCAGGGAGCCCTGCCCTTCTGAGAAAGGCCACATGGTTTCTGTGCCCGCTACTCGGCAGCTTCCTGTTTCTGTTCCACGGAAGTAGAAAGGAATGGCCCATATGGCACCTCTCTCAGTGAAGGGGAAGGTGTGACCTCAGACATTACTCTCACTCTTTCTGCTCCTTGGTTTCCATGACTCTGAATGGGAAGAATACCAGTTCCTTTACCACCTTCATTGCAGGTTGGTGCAGTCCAAATGGGAAGGGCATTCTCAACAGTTAGTCAAGCCCTGTGTAAATACCCGTCATTGCTACAGCCATGCTACACTCTGTAAGGTCCACCTTTTCCTTGGCTTCCTTCTTATTTGCTCTTTAGTTTAGAAGAAACACGTACTGAGCTGGGTCTGTGATTAGCGTCAGAGCTGGCTGCAAAGTCCGCAGCTCGCGTGCTGGCCAAGGTCATGGCCAAGACCCCTGCAGGAGTCCTGCGGCCCCAACTCCTTTTGAGGACCCTTCCCCGGAGTCTCTAGGTTTTGCCCACATCAGACCTGCTTTGCCCCCAGCCCCAGGGGTGGTCTCTCTGCAGCACTCCCAGGGGGCTGAGACCCTATGGCACCCAGCTGAAGTCACCTTCAAGGTATTCCCAGAATCCAACCCTATCCTGGCATCTGCCCCACTGCTGTCACGGTCCAAGCCACCACCACCTCCCACCTCGATCTCTGCAGAAACCTCCTAGCCAGTCTGCCTGCTTCCTCCGTTGTCTCTTCAGTCTGTTCTCAGTGCCACAGCCAGAGAGGCCTTTGGAAACGACAGCCAAAGCACATTGTGCATCCGCTCAGGCTCTTCCCACGGACCCCCATCTTAGAGCAGAGTAAAAGACACACACCTGGCAGCTGCCTACGAAGCCTTCTCTGCAGCTCTCAACTTCGGCTTAGTTCTCATCCTGATGAGCCGAGTGTGCAGCCAAGACTGAGAACCACTGCCCACCCTTGATCTGTTTCCCCTTGGCCCTCTAACCTCCTCTTCACCTACTGCCTCCTTGCGTGCTGTGCTCCAGCCACATGAGCTTCCTTTCTCTTCTTCAAACACACCAATCACACCTCTCAAGCGTGCACCTGCCGGTCTCCCTGCCCAGAAAGCTTTACCCCCAGGCCTTCACGTGACTTGCTTCGTCATCTTTAGGTCTTTGCTCAAATGCCACCTTCTTAGTGAGGCCCTCTCTGACCACTTCATTAAAAACCCCACCCCTTCTCCTCTCCCAGGCCCTCCCTATTTCTCTCTCCCACTTTATGTTTCTCCATAGCATTTGCTGCCACCTAGCCTGCTACGTGGTAGATTTCTTTGTTTCGTTTATTATCTGTCTTCCCCCAAGTAGAATGCAAACTCCATGAGGGCAAGGATTCCTGTCCGTTTTGTTCACTGCACTATCCCTGTGCCTGGACTATGCGAGCACACAGTAAGTGCTCTGTAAATACCCTTTAAATGAACACATACTCTTCTCTTCCCTTGTAGGTCCTCAGCTGTTTTCTCTTTCATCTCCAGAGCTCAGCCGGATTCTCCCCGGGCCAGGAAAGCACCACACCTAATTATACAGCGCACAGCAGGTGCTCAGTAAGTGTCTACAGAACTGAACTCTCCTCCCCAAAGAGCAGAGCCTCCAAACCCAGCAGCAAGATCTTCCCTGAAAACTCCAGGTACAAGCTTACGGTGGTTTGTAGCTTTAAGACAATTATTAAAATAAGGAGAAAGAGGGGAAAAGAAGGTGTGGGGGGAGCTCACAAAAGTTAATGAGATTTTCTCAGCTGTGGTACGTGCCCACATTTTTAATAATTAGGAGTAATAAAAAATCTAACTGAACCTTAAAGGAACATCTTCTGTAACAAAGCGAGAAGTCAAGACAGACTTCTCTGTCGGGTATAATGACTTGTTAGTCCCAGAAGATGGATGCACTTTTAAAAACTAATTTATAGAAAAAAATAACTGTTCATAAAAATGCAACTAATTGGGTTAAAATGACTTATTAACAGGAATGCTAGATGATTCTAGTGCCCTTAAGGAGAAAATTAGGTTATTAATCCTCAAAATCTCAAATGGAAGAAAGTTTTCCCCCTGCTTGGCAGATGGAGAAACTGAGGCTGAAGAAGGAGAAAGGGGGGAGTGACTTGCCCAATGCTGGTCAAAGGGACAGACCCTGGTTAAAGCAGGGAAGGGACCCAGAAGTCCAAATGCCCAGTCCTGGCTCTGTCCCCAGCACGTGGTGACCCCCATCTCCCCACAGGCAGGTCAACAAGAGCCCAGCCACTGGCTCTGCTCACCCACTGGGTCTGAGGTCAGGCAGGGGCCGGTCGAGGGGCAGGCGGTCACTGAGATAGGCGTTGTAGCCGTAGTACTGGAACTGCTTCAGGGCCATGCGCCGGCCTTCAGGGCTGAGCTCCTGGCCCCAGTGTGCAAACAGAGAGGAGTCTGTGAAGGGCTCAGCCTCGGCCTCCTCAGGCTTGGCAGGAGCCTCTGGAGAAAGAAGGGATAGGAGACAGTGGGTCAGAGTGCACCCCTACATATGCCGCAACAAACCCTTTCTCTTTTTCATCATTGTTTTGGGTAAAACAATCTTAGCCCCATCTTTGGGGGTGGGGGGAAGGAGACTGGAATCTTTATGCTTCCTCACATTCATTTATCCATCTCTCCATCCATTCCTCCACCCAATAATCGCTAGGCTTGAGGGATATAGAAATACACCCACTAGGGTCTTCTGAGGAGCGGAGGGATGTGACCCGATGCCCCATGGCTTCCAGTCAGACCCTCCTCCTTTTTCAGTCTGCTTTCCTGCCAGAGATGCTGGCCCCAACCCTAAAACAGGGTATCTGCTTTTCTTTCCCCACATTGTACCCCCACTCCCTGGCAGTCCTGAGCCTGGCCCACACCCAGGTCCCCTCG
>PVJD01008758.1:0-69283 GCA_004026545.1 Mormoops blainvillei
TTGTATTGCAACTAATTCATTATTGTTTTGTTTTTATTTTATTCTTTTTATTTAGATTTGTATATTTTTTATTCTATTTTTATTTCAAATCTCACATTGTACCCTCCCCTTATCTTATTCCATTTTACCTCCTTCCTGCCCTTTCTTATTTTCATTTTAAATTTTATTTCCCCCCTCTACGCCTCATTCCTCTTCCTTACCCTTCCGATTTCTTCTCCCTCTATCCTCTCAAAATCCTTTTTCTTGCCTTTAGTCAGCTCACATTCTTTTTCCCTTTCCTATAATATTTCCCTTATTTTCTTTACACTTTTATTGTTGCTTGTTTCATGTGGCTATTGCAGTTATTACTGTTTTTCTTCAATTTTATTCCTATTTGTTCACTATCTTTTTTATTTCAAATCTCATAAGTTACTCTCCCCCTGTCTCACTACATTTGCCTTCCTCCTGACCTTGCTTATTTGAGTTTGGAATTCTTTTTTCCCGCTCTTAGCCTGGATTCTATGACTCAACTCTTATTATTTCTTCTCCCTCTATCCTCTCAAAATCATGTTTCTTTACTGTAGACATCTCATAGTCTCTTTTCTCTTTCTTATAATATTCTTATTCTCTTTCTACCTTTATTAATCTTTGCTCATCTGCCATTATTAATTGACCCTGTTGTGGATTTTCTTCCAATTTGTTCCTATTGGTTCAATATTTTTTTTTATTTCAAGCCTCATATTATACTTTTACATATTATACTTTTCTAATCTATTTAGCCATTACCCTTCCCTTTTTTATTTGCATTTTAAATTATATTTTCTCCCTTTCTTCACCTTGTTTCTATCCCCTACTCTTATTATTTCTCCACATTTTTCCCTCTCAAAGTCATTTTTCTCTCCTTTAGTCATCTCATATTCTTTTTTTCCTCTTTTACAATATTCTTAATCTCTTTCCACCTTTATCTTTTCTCAGTCACAATTGATATTGCTTATGTGAAGGGGGGACATTTTTGCTGGTGTAGGTTTGGTTTCTCTGGGTAGTTTTGCTTTGTTCTGCCAGCACCAGTATAACAGCATACAAGAAATGGTGGGGGTTGTGACCATCCATCAGCCAGCCACAGGGTAGAACCCACCAACGAATGAGCCATCAATAAGCAAAGCCCAAGTATAACAAGAGAGCCCCCATAAATGGAGTAAAGGACATCTCTAGAGCATCCAGATCAGGAGATCAAAGAGACTGCACCACTGAGTCTCACAGAACTCCTACCACAGAAGGCCATCCCCTGAAAACAGGGAGTCACAGCTGAGCAATCTACAATGCAGAAACAAACCAAAAGAATCACCTAAAATGGGGAGAAAAAGAAACAACACCCAACTGAAAGGAAAAGAGGAATCCCTAGAAAAAGAGCTAAATCAATTTGAGGCAAGCAATCTATCAGACATGGAGTTCAAAATAACAGTTATAAGGATTCTCAAGGAAATCCATGAAAACTACAAGGAACTTTATGGGAGCTACAAGGAACATATGGGAACTATAGCAGCATGAAAAAGAACATAGAAACTATGAATAAGAACCAAAAAGGAAATGAAGAATACAATATCAGAAATGAACTAGATACACTAGAAGGAAATAAAAACAGGTTAAATGAAACAGAGGACTGAATCAGTGAGCTGGAAGACAAGGTAGAAAAATCACCCAGTCAGAGCAACAAAACAAAAAAAAAATCAAAAAGAATGAGGATAGTTTAATGGAGCTTCAGGACAACATGAAATGTAACAACTGCATCATAGAAATATCAGAAGAAGAAGAAAAGGGGAAAAGGTCAGAAAATCTGTTTGAAAAAATGATGACAGAAAACTTCCCTAAATTGGTGAGGGAAAAATTTCAGGAAGCACAGAAGGTCCCAATTAGTATGAACCCAAAGAGGCCCACTCTAAGATACACCATAGTTAAAAAAGCATAATTTAAAGACAAAGAGAGAATCTTAAAGGCAGAAAGGGATAAACAGCTAATAATATACAAGGGAGCTCTGATAAGGCTATCAGCTGATTTCTCAACAGAAACACTACAAACCAGAATGAACCGGCATAAAATATTCCAAGTAATGAAAAACAAGGACCTACAACCAAGACTACATTAACCAGCAAGGCTCTCATTTAAAATGGAAGGTGAAATACAGAGCTTCCCAAAGAAAAGAGTATATCTCCACCAAGCCAGACTGTAAGATGTACTAAAGGGACTGACTGCTTTAAGAAGAGGAAGAAAGAGAGAGAGAGAGAGGGAGAGAGAGAAAGGAATACAGATACAAAGGGAAAAAATAGTAATGAATAAGTACCTATCAATAATAACCTTAAATGTTAATGGAGTAAATGGTCCAATCAAGAGGCACAGGGTAGCTGAGTGGTTAAGAAAATATGATCCACATATGTGCTGTCTATACAAGACCCACCTCTGAACAAAAGATCTACACAGGCTGTAAGTGAAGGGATAGAAAAAATATTGTAGGCCAATGGACATTACAAAAAGCGGGGTAGCAATACTTATATCAGATAAAATAGACTTAATAAAAAGGCCATAATAAGAGACAAAGAAGATCACTATATAATACTTATGGGAATGGTCCAATAAGGGGATATAACCTCTGTAAAAGGTATGCACCCATCACAGGATCACCTAAATACATAAGGAAAATCTTGGAGGACTTTAATAAGGAGATCGACAGCAATACAATCATTGTAGAGGATTTTAACACCTCACTGTCAACAATATATAGATCTTCCAAATAAAGAATTAACAAGGATATTGTGTCATTGACAACACTCTAACTGGACTTAATTGATATTTACAGAATATTTCACCCCAAAGAAGCAAAATATACATTGTTTTCAAATGCACATGGACCATTTTCAAAGATAGACCACATGGCAGGACATAGAACAAGCCTCAACAAATTTAGGGAAATTGAATCATGTCAAGCATATTCTAGTATCACGATAGCTTGAAACTAGAAAGCAACCTGAAGAAAAAACTCAAAAACACTCATATACATGGAGGCTGAATAACAGGTTATTAAATAATGAATGGTTAACAATGAGTTCAAGAATGAAATAAAAAATATCTGGAAAAAAATGAAAATGAACACACAACCCAAAACCTTTGCGACACAGCAAAGGCAGCTATGAGAGGGAAGTTCATAGCAATATAGGCCTATCTAAAGAAGGTAGAAAAATTTCAAATAGATAACCTAACCCTACGTCTAAAAGAACTAGTGGAACAATAATAAACAAAGCCCAGAGTGAGTAGAAGGAAGCAAATAAGATCAGAGCAGAATTAAATGATATAAAGACTAAAAAATTGACCCAAAGAATCAATGAATCCAGGAGCAGTTTCTTTGAAAAGATAAACAAAGTTGAAAAACCTTTAACCAGACTCATCAAGAAAAAAAAAACAGGACCCAAATAAATAAAATCAGAAACAAAGAGGAGAAGTAACAACTGATACCACAGAAAGACAAAGGATTGTAAGAAATGACGATGAACAATTATGTAGCAAGAAATATGGACAATCTAGTCAAAATGGAGAAATTTCTGGTAACATGCAATATTCTAAAACTGAATAAAGGAGCAGCAGAAAGCCTGAACAGACTATTAACAACCAATGAAACTGAAGCAGTAATAAAAAAAACTACAGCACACAAAAACCCTGGAACAGATGGCTTCATAAGCGAATTTCACTGAACATTCAAAGAAGAAATAACCCCTGTCCTTCTCAAACTATTCCAAAAAATTCAAGAAGTAGGGAGACTCCCAAACTCTTTTTATGAGTCCAATAGTAATTTAATTGCAAAACCAGGTAAAGACACAACGAAGAAAGAAAATCACAGGCCAATATCTATGATGAACATAGATGCTAAAAACCTCAATAAAGCATTGGTAAACTGGATCCAGTAATACATGACACAGGTCATACACCACGATCAAGTGAGATTTATCCCAGGGTTGCAAGGATGGTATAACAATTGCAAATCAATAAATATAATATATCACATTAAAAATGAAAGAAAAAAATCACATGATCATATCAATAGATGCTGAAAAAGCATTTGACAAAATCCAGTACCCATTTATGATAAAAACAATCAGCAAAATGGGAATACCTCAACAGAATAAAGGCCATATGTGAGAAACCTACTGCCAACATCATACTCAATGGGGAAAATCTAAAAGCATTTCCCTGAAGATTAGGAACAAGACAAGTGTGCCTGCTTTCACCACTCTTATTCAACATAGTCCTGGAAGTTTTAGCCATATGATTAGACAATAAAAAGAAATAAAAGACATCCAAACTGGAAAGGAGGAAGTAAAATAATCATTATTCGCAGATGACATGATTGTGTACATAGAAAACCCAACAGTCTCCACCAAAAAAAACCACTCAACCTAATAAGTGATTTTGGCAAAGTAGCAGGATACACAGTCAATATTCAGAAATCAATGGCATTCTTCTACACTAATAATAAAGTATCAGAAAGAAAACTAAGAAAAAACATTCCATGTACTATATCAACAAGAAAAATAAAGTACTTAGGGATAAATTTAACCAAGGATATAAGAGGCCCATACTTGAAAAACAACAGAACAATGAAGAAAGAAATTGAGGAAGAGACAAATGAATGTGAGCATATACCATATTCACGGATGGGAAGAATTAACATCATCAAAATGTGCATACTACCCAAAGCAATCTACAGATTCAATGCAATTCCTATTAAAATACCAATGGCATATTTCACAGGTCAAGAACAAATATTTCAAAAATTTGTATGGAACAAGAAAGATCCCAAATAGCCTCAACAATCCTGGGAAAGAAGAACAA
This sequence comes from Mormoops blainvillei, assembly GCA_004026545.1. Lineage (NCBI taxonomy): Eukaryota > Metazoa > Chordata > Mammalia > Chiroptera > Mormoopidae > Mormoops > Mormoops blainvillei. Next base: position 4,858 of record PVJD01008758.1, read on the forward strand.
AGTAGGAGGGATCATAATACCAGATATCAAACTATATTACAAGTCCACTATAATCAAAACAGTCTGGTACTGGCATGAGAGTAAATACAAAAATCAATGGAACAGAATGGAGAGCCCAGAAATAAAACCATGTCTCTATGGTCAATTAACAGTCAACAAATGGGGCATGAGCATACAATGGAGCAAGAACAGTCTCTTCAATAAATGGTTTTGGGAGAACTGGAATGGTACATGCAAAAAAAAAAAAAAAAAAAAGAAACTAGATCACCAATTTACACCATACACCAGAATAAACTCGAAATGGATAAAAGACTTAAATATACATTGTGATACCATAGAATTCCTAGTGGAAAACATAGGCAGTAAAATTTCAGACATACCATGTAGCAATATTTGTGCCAATATATATCCTAGGGCAAGGGAAATAAAATAAAAAATAAACAAATGGGACTACATCAAATTAAAAAGTTTCTATATGCCCAAAGACACCATCATCAAGAGAAAAGTGACTGTATGGGAGAATATATTTGTGAGTGATACATCAGACAAGGGTTTAATCTCCAAACTATATAAAGAACACATCTAACTCAACACCAGGGAGACAAACAACCCAATTAAAAAATGCGCAGAGGACCTGAATAGACAATTCTCCAAGGAGGACATACATGGGGTATATGACAGATATATGAAAGGATGCTCAGCATGACTAGCCATCTGAGAAACTCAAATTAAAATACAATGAGATAACACCCCACACCTGTCAAAATGGCTATCATTAATAAATCAATAAACAAGTGCTGGAAAGGATGTGGAGAAAACAGAACCCTAGTGTGCTGTTAGTGGAAATGCAGACTGGTGCAGACACTGTGGAAAACAGTATGGAATTTCCTCAAAAATTAAAAATGGAACACCCCTTTGATCCAGCAATTCCACTGCTGGGATTATACCCTAAGAATCCTGAATCACCAATTCAAAAGGACCTATGCACCCCAATGTTCATAGCAGCACAATTTATAATAGTCAAGTGCTGGAAACAGCCTAAGTGCCCATCAGTAAATGAATAGATCAAAAAACTGTGATATATTTACACAATGGAATACTATGCAGCAGAAAGAAAGAAGGAACTCCTACCTTTTGTGACAGCATGCGTGGAAATGGAGAATATTATGTTAAGTGAAATAAGCCAGTCAGTAAAAGACGAATATCATATGATCTCTCCTATAAAAGGAATCTAATGAACAAAATAAACTAATAAGCAAAACGGAACAAGAGGCATGAAAACATGAAACAGACTAAAGGGAGTAAGGAGAGGGGAGGGAGGAGGGAGATAATGGTGGAAAGAAGAGGAAAAGACTAGTCAAAGAACATGTATGAATGACCCATGGACATGGACAATGGTGAGTGAAGTGACTGTGAAAGCTGGGGGGCGGGGGGTGGCTGGGCAGAAATGGGCAAAAGGGGAAAAATTGGGACAACTATAATATAAAAATAAAAAAATTTTAAGCTTTTCAGAGAATAAATAAGGGTATAGACATATAAATAATTATTTTAGTTATAGAATGCAGTTCAGAAAGTCTGGTGTTTGTTTTTTTTTAGGAGAGGGTAATGAAGACAAAAGATTAATGTCTCTAGAAATTTCTATCAGGTAAAATAACATCATGACTAATAATTATCTTCTATTTATCTCCTATTATTTATCTCCAATCTTATTGCACTCTAATCCATCTGTTGTCTTAAACTTAAACATACAACAGATTGTATTACTCTCCTGGTCAGACACCATAAATTACACTATTCAGAAAATAAAGTACAAGTCATTCACAAGATGCTACATCTTACCTATCTAGCCTTAACTCCCTGACCACTCCTAGTATTCTGCATTCAAACAAATTTACACAATGTATCTCTGAACAAGTTCTGCCCTTCCCTCCTCACCCTCAACATATTCTTCCTCTCTTCTTTCCTAAGCACACAGAAAATAACACTCATTGCACTTCTTTCTGATCTAAAATACTTCCGAGGCTGGGTTAATTTTAAGAAAGTCAACTTGACAGATGACATGATACTGTATATAGAGAACCATGAAGATTCTACCAAAAAAACTGCTAGAACTGATCAATGAATTCAGTAAAGTAGTAGAATACAAAATAAATATCTAGAATTTGGTTACATTTTTATATGGCAATAATGAACTATCAGAAATGGAAACTAAGAAAACAATCCCATTTACAGTTGCATCAAAAAAAAAAGATAAAATACCTTGGAATAATTTTAACCAAGAATGTAAAAGACCTGTACTCAGAAAATTATAAGACACTGAAGAAAGAAATCAAAGAAGGTACAAATAAGTGGAAGCATAAACCATGTTCATGGATGGGGAAAATTAACATTAAAATGTCTATATTACCCAAAGCAATCTACAAATACAACACAATTCCTACCAAGATATCAATGGCACATTTAACAAAACTAGAAGAAATACTCCAAAAATTTATATGGAACCACAAAAGGCCCTGAATAGCAACAACAGTCTTGAGACATAAGAACAATGTGGGAAAAATCATGCTACCTAATGTTAAACTATACTACAATGCCATAGTAATCACAATAGCATGGTACTGACATAAAAACAGACATATAGATCAATGGAATAGAATAGAGAGCCCACAAATAAACCCATGCCTTTACCATCGATTAATATTTGACAAAGGAGGCAAGGACATAGCATAAGATAGAGACACTTTATTCAATAAACAGTGTTCAGAAAATTGGACAAATATTTGCAAAAAAATAACACCAGACTATCTTCTTACATCATGCACAAGAATAAACTCAAAATGAATTAAAGGTAAATATTAGACTTGAAAACATAAAAATCATAGAAGAAGACATAGGCAGTAAAATCTCAGAGATTTCTCATAGCAATACATTTTTCTGATATATCTCCTTGGGCAAGAGAAACAATGGAAAAGGTAAACAAATGGGATTACATAAAACTCAAAAGTTTTTGCACAGCAAGAGAAACCTTCAACAAAGTGAAAAGACAACCCTCTGAATGGGAAAACATATTCACCAATGATACATGTGATAAGGGGTTAATATCTAAAATTTATAAGGAACTTATACAACTCACACACACACACACACACACAAAAATCCAATTAAATGTGCCAAGGATCTGAATACGCATGCCTCCAAAGAGGACATACAGATGACCAATCGACATATGAAAATATGCTCAATGTCACTAGCAATCAGAGAGATGCAAATTAAAACCACAATGAGATAATGTCTTACACCTGTCAGAATGGCTATCATCAATAAATCAACAAACAACAGGTGTTGGTGAGGCTGTGGAGAAAAGGCAAAACTAGTGTACTATTGGTGGGAATGCAGACTGGTACAGCCATTGTGGAAAGCAGTATGAGGTTTTCTCAAAAAATGAAAAATATTGGCCTGGCTGGTGTAGCTCAGTGGATTGAGTTGCCACTTTGATTCGCCAGTTAGGGTACATTCCTGGGCTGCGGGCCAAGTCTCCATAGGGGGCGTGCGTGAGGCAACCACACCTTGATGTTTCTCTCCCTCTTTTTCTCCCTCCCTTCTCTTCTGTCTAAAAATAAAATAAATAAAATCTTTTTTTTAAATGCAACTGCCTCATGACCCAGCAATTCTACTTCTGGGGACAAATCCAAAGAAACCCGAAACGCTAATTCAAAAGAATATAGGCACCTCTATGTTCATTGCTGCATTATTTACAATAGCCACAATTTGGAAGATGCTGGAGTGCCCATCATTAAATGAGTAGATAAAAAAGCAGTGGTACACAATGGAACACTATGCAGCCACAAAAAGAAGGAAGTTTTACCTTTCACAACAGCATGGATGAACCTGGAAAGTATTATGCTAAATGAAACATGCCAGTCAGAGAAAGACAAATACCATATAATTTCACTTATATGTGGAATCCACTGAACAAAATAAGCAAACAAACAAAATAGAAACAGACTCATAGAAACAGAAAACAGACTGACATCTGGTCAGAGGCGAGGCATTTTGAGGGGCTGGGTGAAAAAGGTGAAGGGAGTAAGCAAAAATAAGCTCAGTGACACCAGTACAGTAATTACAAGAGAGGAAAGAGAGTGTGGGAAGTTAAGAAAGGGTAAAGGAGGATACATGGTGATAAGAGGCTTGAATTTGGATGGTAAACACATAGTACAATATACAGATAATGTACTATAGAGCTGCATACTTGAAACCTATATAATTTTGTTAACCAATGTCACCCCAATAAATTCAATAAAAATTTAAAAGTGAAAACAAAAAGCACATTTTTATAAGGCAATTGATTTTTCCTTTTGGCACAAGGTTTTGCAATTCAGATGCATGCAATGGTTGGAAAAAGAGTCAAACTGTTGTAACAACATTAATGGATTTACAGGGTATTGTGCTGAGTGAAATAAGACAGACAGAGAAAGACAAATACCATATGATATAACCTATTTGTGAAATATCCGAAACAAAATGAACAAACAAAACAGAAACACACTCATAGATACAGACAAGAAAGTGATGGTTGCCAGATAGGAGGGGGTTGGGGGATGGGTAAAAACAGTGAAGGAATTAAGTACAAATTGGCAGTTAAAAAATAGTTATGGGGCTGTAAAGTACAGTATAGGGAATACAGTCAGTAATACTGTAATAACTGTGTGGTGCCAGGTGGACACTGGATTTATCAGGGGGATCACTTCATAAGTTACATAAATATCTGATCACTATGCTGTGTACTTGAAACTAGAACAATATTAAAGGTCAACTGTAACTGAAAAATAAAATTAAAACTAAGAAAAAGCCAACTTAATGATCATCTTTGTGAACATTTTATTTTATAACAAAAAAATATTTTCTTATTTTTTAATTAACATAGAAAATTCTTGTTTTATCACTTCTTCCCAAGTTCAGTTCAAGAACTATAGCTTTTAGCCCAAAATTATCTTCTATCTATGGTTAATGTTTACTCTGTAGCATATTTGGAAGCAATATACTTTAATAATGGAGAGGTTTGCCTTTGGAGTAAACAAAAGTAAAAAATTGGGTTCAACCACTTACTTAAACTTATCTGTAAAGTAAAATAACATTACTCATTGGTGTTTTTAAATATGTTCATAAATTCTTTGACAACTCTTCAGTGAAAAGGGAAAGTATATATACTCTCCTCTTGAAACTGGGCGCATTTGTGACTTGTTTGTTATCAGTAGTGTAGAGCAGAAATGATACAGGGTAGCTTCTAAAACTAGGTCAACAAAAGTTATGAAGCTTCTGCCTTGTTCACTGAGATACTCACTTTTAGTCCTAAACTATCATTTAAGAGGGTCAAGTACTCTGAAGCCACTATGCTGTAAGAAACCCCAGGTCAAATGAAGAGGCCCTATATTAGGTTTCAGTAGGAAGCCCCAGCTAAGGTCCCAGCCAAGAACCAGCATCGAATGCTAGACATGCGAGTGAAGACACTTCCAGCTGAATCCAGCCCTCAACTGTCAAGTCATTGCCTGCTCACTGAATTTTCCCAATTGATGACCCAGCCTCACAGAGCAGACACAAGTCATTCCTAACCTGTAGAATATATAAGCTTAATAAAATGATTATTTTAAGCTGCTCATTTTGGGAGCAATTTACTATGCAGAAATAATAACAAGAACAGAAATTTTGTACCTAGAAGTAAAGTGCTACTATATCAAAATCCTTAAGGTTGCGGTATTGGCCTTGAGACCACTACCTGACAGAAACTGAATGTATCTTAAGGAGACAGTTAGTGGAAGCTTGACAAGGCTAGAAAATGCTGTTGGTGAGGAATAAAAAAACATGGGAAAATGTTGTAAGAAGCTAGAGAAAAGTGAAATCTTATTACCTAGAGGTGCAAAGTTTGCACACTGTCATATGAAGAAATGTGAAAAGCTGAAAGTACACCTAAGTCCTTCGATGATCTTGCTAAGCAGATTCCCCTGCAAATATTTAAAAAGGCCATCAGGTTCTTACAGCTGTCTATGATAAAATGCAAGAGGAGAGAGAGGAGCTAAAAAGCAAACTGTTTAGTTTACAAGCAAAATTTTGAGAAAACACACAGGAGCTAGAAGTTGTTGGGCTGAAAACTCTTTCACATTACTGACATTTTTAAATGACAAACGATTTCCAAATTAAGAAGTATTTCTAGGGCAAAGGTCAAATCTCAGTGGGGAGCTATAAGGTCATTTCTTAAGGCTTTAGTGTAACAGTGGAAAATTGAAACAGTGGAAAATTGTAACCCGCCCCACCATTCTTTTGATACTGTTTCTGTAAGTGCTGCCTCTAATAGGTAGCCTGTAGATAAAACAGCATGTTTGTATAAGAATCCTAGGAACTAACTTCAAAGGATACAGACTCTGGTCTTCAGCCATCCCAGCTCTAGGAGACTTGCTGACCTTCAACCATAGAGCCAGGGTGATGTGAAGTCAGGGTGACTAAACCAGGATGACACACACAGGACCATCACTTGCCTAATTGGAATGGACTGTGCTTGCCTGCACATAGAGAACTTTTCAACTCCTCCCTTGACCTCTTTCTTCTGTTCCCCTCTCCCTCCTTATAAAAACCTCTGCCTCCACGGAAATGGGGAGATGGGTTTTGAGACATGAGCCCCCATCTTCCAAGTTTCCAGCACCTGAAAATGAACCACTTTCCTTTACATCAGTAGCTACCTCTCAAGTATTGGCTTTGTAGCAGGAAGCAGCCAGACCTGCATTTCAGTTACATTAGGAAGATCTAAGGCTGCGCCTCATAGAAACTTTCAGACATACAGAAGAACCCCTAAGGATATTAAAAGCACATCTCTAAATCTTCCCTCTTAAAGGGCTTCCAGCAACCTTAAGGGTCTTGATATTCAACAACTTCTCAGGGACCCCAAGAGAAAGAACAGCTTGTTTTAAGGATATCTGTGGTTGTGGGTTTTGTTTGATGAAGTAAACCCCAATGAGATTCAGAGAAAACCCAAAGTTTTAAGAAAATTGTATTGATATAAAAACATTAGCTTATACTAAGAGGGCAGCTAATGCCTCCTTAGGCATTTGTATTGAACCCCCAAACTACTACGGGCAGGAAGCAGCATGAGGAGTTTACTCAGTTACAAACATGGACCAATCTTAAGAAAAAAGGAAGGATGACATAAAAGATGGAACCAAACACTCAGAGGAAAAAGTCAAGAACCACAGAGAAAAACTCCTAAGAAGTGAAACTGAACTCTAAACCAAGGTCTGGCAGCCCATACCTGACTGGATTTCAGAATTGCTATGGACCAGTGACTACTGTGTACTACCCATTCTCTACTCTTTTGAACCAGAGCATATTAGCAGTTATCAAATGCCTGTTCCACCTTTGAATAGTGGTAAGTTGGTTGGGGAGGTGAGTAAATAATTTGATGTTATAGTTCTCAGCTAAGACCTGTAGAATATATAAACATAATAAAATGATTAGTTCTCAGTGGTTCGGATAACCAGAAACCATACTTGAATAGCCATGCCTGAGAAATGATACCCAAGGAGTCTTATCCACACATAGACTTGATTTTGATGATGAGATACTGAACCTCAAGCCTAAGCCTGATGACAATATGCATGTCACTTTTAGAGGGTCTTGGGAGGAAACTGGTGTATTTTGTATGTGTATAGACTGTGGTTATTTTAAAATATGCCTGCTAATTATTTGATCTCCTCTCTTCAAGAGGTGGGGGTCTATGTACCTTTTCTCTGAATGTAGGGCAAACTTACAATTCAGTATAATTAAGAGAATACATTGGAAATAGAGTTAAATGACAATAGTATCTATTCATAAAAATCAATGCAATTTCCTCCCTTTTAGATAGGATACTCATTTTTGTAGGGCCAGAGACTACCATGCTAGGATAAAGTTCAGGATACATGGAGAAACTAATTGTAGGTGCCTTAATCAACAAACTCAGCCGATAGCTAGCATAAACAGCCAGATAAGTTAGGACATTTCCAGATTATTCTATCCCCAGCTCTCATGTTGTCATTGCTGAGACCTGAGACTTTATAAATTATAGACAAGCCATTTTCAATGTGCTCTACCTAAACTCTTCACTCAGAATCTGTCAGTATAATAAAATGGTCATTTTAAGTGACCAAGTTTTGCTTATTGTATGGAAACAGCACTGGATCAGAACCTTAAAGAATTATTATGAGGAATAAAGTAAATTAAATGTATTGCATGTACACAAAGCAAAAAGTATGGTATTTGCCAAAATAAACACTCAGTGAATGGAGCTTTTCAAGGGCCAACTCTTCTACTTATTTGGCTTTGCTCAAAATATTTAGCATGATGCTGGGGTATATAAGAAATGCCTAATATCTTCTTGTTGACTTAAAGTGATTAGATTTGAGGACAGAAAAGATGAGATGGCAGAGAAATCACAGCCTCATTTTCCTGACCTGAGAGGGATTGTTTTTTAATGCTACTAAAAGAAACTGGATTTTTTCCTGTTGCAGTCTGTCAAATTCTAAAATTTACCTCAGTGAGAAATTAGTTAATGAAAGTCATTTAATTCCTGATTCTCAGGTAAGTCTAAGGTAGCAAAATTGTAAGTACTTGATTCAGTGAACAATAGTTAATTTGGGAAATGAGGGATCTTAGCTAGCAAAAATGGAACCTATTCCAATCTACACTGTAATTCTGAAGTCAGGTTACTTCCACCCTCATCTACTCTTCCACACCCTTAAACGCTCTCCATTACTTGGCTTTGTCATTGTCATCCTCTGTCTACTACTGTAACTTACTACATCTTATGGTATAGAGTCAAAATCTAGAATGAATTTTTGTAACTAGAGCATTTAAAAATTTTCCAGAAAGGAAGAAGGAGCTACTACCCTTCACAACAGTATGGATGGTATTGGAGAGCATTATGCTAAGTGAAATAAGCCAGGTGGTGAAAGACAGATACCATATGATCTCACCTATAAGTGCAACCTAATCAACAAAATAACAAAGCAAGCAAAATACAACCAGCAACACTGAAATACAAAACAAACTGACAGTGACCAGAGGGGAGGGGAGTGGGGGATGGCAGGGGAAAGGGAGGGGAAGGGTCATCAAGGATCATGCATAAAGGACCCATGGACAAAGTCAAATAGGGGAAGGATTGAGAGTGGGAGGTGGGGGTGGGTGGTGCTGGGGAAAGTACTGGCAGGGAAATGTTGACAAAAACAAACAAACAAACAAACAAAAAAGTATTCAGGGGGAGGCTGGGAGTAGTGTGGGAAATTAAGGGGCCAAAGAACTGGTGTGTGCATTCCATAGACATGTACTAAGAGGTGTGGGGATGATGGGATGGGGTGCGGGGCAGAAGGGATACAGGGGGTAAAAAATGGGACAACTGTAATAGCATACTCAATAAAATGTACAAAAAAAAAATACACGTTACAAGCATTCATAGTATGAAGTGATCTGAGATATAAATCATGTTAATACTTTTATTACAAAAAATGTAAAAATAATGTTATAATAAAAGATTCAGTCTTGGTAATTAAAAAAAAAAATTCCAGAGACAAAACTCAACCTAGAATTTTGGGCTACATGGATCACAAGTAAGAAGTACTTTAAATCATAAAATCACATTGAATTAAAACAGCCCCTAATTTCTCACCTAGTTTGCCACTGTTGGTGTGAGAGACAATACAAAGTGACTGGTAAACTTTGCTTAGTCTTAATCTGTGGAGTCTTAAACTTTCCGTGGATGAGACCAAATGACTACTACAGGCACCTTCTTTGGAAGGAATCTAAAGTGCTCTAGATCACCCAGTGACAACATACTAATGCCTGAGTTCCATGTCTGATAGCTGATATTTACCTCATTTCTCAGTTGGAAAACCTGACTGGAATCTTAGCTCTTCTTGGACTAAGGCCCTACCTTGTTGCTAATCAGCTGCTCAGAAAATCCTAATCTCTCTCTTAACCAACTGATAGTAGCTAGAGGCCTTGCCAGCTATGACAGGATTTGCTAACTCTAAGGGTCCACAATTAGGGCTCCAAAACTAATTTGTGAATGTGCTTCCCCTCACCAAGCCAGGCTAGTCTTTCAGAGCAGCCTAACACTTTTTCCGCCCCTGCTCTAAACAACGAGCTTACCGGATGCATAGCTCATGTGCACCTGATACTGTATTCTGCCTCCAGTGGGATTTCCCCAGGGTCTGCCCCATCGGGTACATGAAGCTAGCCTTGCTCTGGTTAAGCAAGTCATGGGAATGAAATGACAGTAATATAAGAATGAGAGCCTTCTCAGTTTTTAAAATGGGTCTGTTTCACAGTTATGGCATGATAAATTAAATATGCAAATTCTTTCGTTCCTTGAACTGCTCATCAGAGGAGCAGTATGAGGTTTCAAAATATCTGTAAAATAAGGCGAAAGGACATAGCTTTCATTCACCTGAGTAATGAGTTCCCTGATAAGAAAGGGCAAACAGTAAATAATTTCATTTTATTCAATAGTACATAAAGCAACAAGTACATAAAGCAAAAAGTACATAAAGCAATAGTACAAAAATACAGAAAGAGTATCTTTTTAATTAATCTCTAAAATCCTGTCCGAAAATTCATTTGGCTCCAGGGCAAATCTTTCAATAGAACAACAACAAAAAAAGGTAACAGAAAAGGAGAATAATAAGAAGAAATACTTTCTACCCAAAGACTGATCTCATGCTTATTTTTAATTCAAGGAGTACTCTCTTAAGAGAGGGGGCAGGAAGGAAGTGTAGACTGTTAAGGTCTGTAGTTCTTTCCCATTGGGAGAAGCTGGGAGATAATGAGACAGAAAGATTTGACAGATCTCCCCAAGGACAAAGTTCTTCAAGTGCCAGCTTCTAAAGTATAACTAAGTTTCTTAGATTTCTCACCCATTAAAATTCTAGGAAAAGGAAGAAATTTTGCAAGTAGCCAACTCTAAGATCCTGGTATATTTGCTTCTTATAAAATGATAAGAAGAGGATTATATGACAAAAATACTTGAAGAGCCTGGCAGTTTCTCCAGGTACTCATAGAGATTTGGAAGACAGATTAGGAGTAGGATAGATAGATTAGGTGGGTAAGAGGGGCAGACAATGCTTTTCAAATGCCAGCTACTTGAATTAGTCATCATTTGGGATGATGAATATCGTGACTCCTCTCTTATAAGAGACTGTATTACATGGAAAACCCTGTAGGCCCCACCAGAAAACTATTCGACCAAATAAATGAGTTTGGCAAAATGGCAGGATACAAGTCAACATTCAGAAATCGAAAGCCTTTTTGTACACCAACAATGGAATATTAGCAACAGAAATAGGGGAAAAGTCCCATTTACTATAGCAACAAGAAAAATAAAATACTTAGGAATAAACTTAATCAAGGAGATAAAAGGCCTGCACTCAGAAAACTACACAACACTGAAGAAAGAAATTAAGGAAGACACAAATAAAGCATATTTCATGGTCATGGATTGGAAGAATTAACATCATCAAAATGTCCATACTACCAAAAGCAATTTATAGATTCAATACAATCCCTATTAAAATACTAATGACATATTTCACAGATATGGAATAAACATTTCAAAAATTTATATGGAACCATAAATGACACCAAAAAGCCTCAGTGATTTTGAGAAAGAAGAACAAAGCAGGAGGGACCACAATACCTGACCTCAAACTATATTATAAGGCCACTGTAATCAAAACACTCTGGTACTGGCATAAGTACAGACACGCAGACCAATAGGACAGAACAGAGAGCCCAGAAATAAACCCACGTCAATGCGGTCAGTTAACATTTAACAACGGGGGCAGGAACATGAAATGGAGTAAAAATAGCCTCTTCAATAAATAGTATTGGGAGATCTGGACAAGTGCACACAAAAAAATGAAACTAGACCACCAACTTACACCATACACCAAAATAAACTCAAGATGTATAAAAGAAAAAATATAAGTCATGACACCATAAAAGTCCTAAAGAAAAACATAGACAGGAGAATTTCAGATATCCCATACAGCAATATTTTCACCAATACATTCTCTAGGGCAAGGGACATAAAGGAAAGAATAAACAAATGGGACTACATCAAACTAAAGAGCTTCTGCATGGCTAAAGAAAACGTCAACAAATGGAAAGGGAACCAACCATATGGGAAAATATATTTGCCAATGATACCTTGGACTAGGGTTTCATCTCCAAAATATATAAAGAACACACATGACTTCACACCAAGAAGACAGACAATCCCAATAAGAAATGGTCAAAGGACCTGAACAGACACTTTTCCAAGGAGGACATACACAGTGCCCAGAGACACATGAAAAAATGCTCAACATCACTAGCCATTAGAGAGATGTAAATTAAAACCACAATGAGATACCACTTCACACTGGTCAGAATGGCCATCATTGATAAATCAACAAACAATAAGTGCTGACAAGGCTGTGGAGAAAAGGGAACCCTAGTACGCTGTTGGTAGAAATGCAGACTGGTGCAGCCACTGTGGAAAACAGTTTGGAATTTCCTCAAAAAACTAAAAATGGAACTGCCTTCTGATCCAATGATCCCACTGCTGGGACTGCACCCTAAGAATCCTGGGTCATCAGTTCAAAAGAACCTATGTACCCCAATGGTCAAAGCATACAATTTATAATAGCCAAGAATTGGAAGCAACCTAGGTGCCCAACAGTAAATGAGTGGATCAAAAAACTGTGGTACATTTACACAATGGAATACTATGCAGCAGAAAGAAAGAAGGAACTCCTACCCTTTGCGACAGCATGGCTAGAACTGGAGAGCATTATGCTAAGTGAAATAAGCTAGACAGTGAAATACAAATACCATATGATCTCACCTGCAAGTGGGACCTAATCAACAAAACAAGCAAATGGGCAAAATGGAACCAGGCTTGGAAAAAAAGAACAAACTGATGGTGACCAGAGGGGAGGGGGCAGGGGAATTTGGAGCAAAGAAGAGGAAGGGGCAAGCAAAGGAACACAAATAGAGGACTCATGGGCAAGGAAAATGGGGGGTATTAAGTGGGAGTGGTGACAGACCGGGTAGGAGAGAACAATGCAGAAAAAGGCAGGACAACTGCAACTGACCAACAATAAATATTTTCTTTAAAAAAGAGGCCGTAGTAGTCAGGGCTCTATGGAGAAGCAGAACCAATAGGTTCTGTATGTGTGTGGATGGATGGATGGATAGATAGATGATAGATAGATAGATAGATAGATAGATAGATAGATAGATAGATAGATAGATAGATATTGATTTTAAGGAATGGTTCACATGATTGTAGAGGCTGGCAAATCCAAGTTCTTCAGATAGGTCAACACACTAGAGACCTGGGAAACACAAGATTTTGCAGCTTCTTCCAAAGACGGTCTGGGGACAGAATTTCCTCTTCTCCATCAATTTGGTGAAGTCTTTCTCAGACCTGTGCTGCAACCCAAGGCTCTTCTTACCCAATCCTCCTCCCTCTATTCCTTCTCCCTCTTCACAGCTATCAGGTCTGCCTCTCAGTCTGAAGCTCTCCCACCTCCTCCTGCTCCCTCACCCTTCACCCTCCATAGGAGGGTCACCCAATAAACAAACAAAACAAGCAAATAAAAAACAAACTCATAGATACAGACAACAGAGTGGTGGTTACCAGAGGAGGAGGGGGGTAGAGGGAGGACAAAAACATGAATGGAGTCATATATATGGTGATGGAAGATTAGGTATTGGGTGGTGAGCACAGAGTGGAGTATACAGATGTCATATCATAAAGTTTTACACCTGAATTTATGTAATGTTATCAACTAATGTTACCACCAATAAATTTAATTAAAATAATAAAGAAAGAAATATAAAGTTTAAAAATATCTGGCATATCTAATCTCATGTTAAGACCTCCTTCTTCAAAAGATTTGAACTAACCCAATCTATTTATGTCCTATTGCTTTTTTGATGTCCAGAGGATAATGGTTGCTGCTGCAACATCCGTTATTGACTATAACTAAGAGGAATCCTATATTCTGGTTGGACCAAGACAGTCCCAGGATACTTGTTTTGATGCATAATTATTCATAGCCCTCTGTATATTCTCAAAAACTCCCCCTATGTGGTTACCCTATAGCTGGAGCTAATATTTCAAGGTTAGTCTAAGAAAATGGTCCCCTAAGCACATTGTGTGGAACACAGCACTTAGAAGATCCTCTAGGAAAAAGGGTTTACTGCATGAATAAACTTGGAAAATACTCTTGTAAGTTCACAATTCATATTAATCTGTTAAAGTCTTAAAGAGGTCCTGCAGTAACAATCCTTGTTTAACTTTGTTTTACTCAGTGTTTCCCAAGCTTATTTGACCATACCATGTTTTTACCCAGAATACATAATACCATGGCATGAACCACAGCCAAGAATAAATTCTCTCCACTCACAGTTACTCTTGAAAGCAGCTCAAATTGTTAGGAAGTTCCGAGCGCAGCAGCTGGTTCACTTAGAGGTATTGGCTCCATGAAGAAAACAACTGGGTCCGTCTGTGCTGGCTCCTGACTCACCTCTGAGTACAATTTACCTTAGCAACTGTGATCCACAAAGGCATTTGGCCTTTGGTTAAGTGAAGTCATTTGGATCTAAATGTTGCTTTTAATGGCTTCTAATTTTACTCATAAAATTTTTCAATCATAAAACTCCTCATTTTTAGTACCAAATTGGGAATTTTGTTAGCAAATCATTTGATCCAGCCACTTAAGTGATTTCAAAGAGCCCTTTCCATCTGGCCTGTTCTGCTCCCAACCCAGTGAAAACTGTGCCATAAACTCAGTTTTTCAATTTGGAAAACAGGGGCTGCCTTCTTCCATATTTAGGACACATTCAGCTCTCTCCACTTCTTCCCTCATCTTCTTGTGTTGTGTACTTGCATATCAGACATCTACATATTTTGACAAAATGCTTTGAGCCTGGTGCTTAGAAGGAAGGAAGGAAGGAAGGAAGGAAGGAAGGAAGGAAGGAAGGAAGGAAGGAAGGGAGGGAGGAGGGGGCGAGGGAGGGAGGAAAGACTTTACCAACACCAATGAGAACTATAAAAGATGGCTTTGTACTAAAAGATTAAGTCAGTCTGCTAATGCCTCAAAATATTTTACATACTCTAATGAAAATTTATTTTTTCAAGAGGTCATAAAATAAGCACTGTGAGAAAATAAGAGAAATGAATAAAGTACAAGGATCTTCTGTGTTTTCATTAAAGAAACTCTAATTCATTTTATCCTTAGGTTATCTTTTGCAATCTCCCAACAAACTGAATTAGGCACTAACTAAATATGAATTAGACTGAAAGCTATATTGAGTATATTGATATACAGAAAGAAAAAGTCCCTAAATAATAATTATTCAATCCCTGGTCAGGGAACGTACAGGAATCAACCAATAAATGCATGAATGGATGGAACAACAAATGGATGTTTTTTTCTCTCTCTCTCTCTTCCTTCCTCTCTTTCTCTAAAATCAAGAAATAGTTTTTTTAATTCTTAGATAAAGATATAGTTCTATTGTTGCTCCAAAAATACCAAAAACCCTTGTTTTTAAATTATGATACCAAATTTGCTGATTTGAAAAAATGTGTATAGTAGTCTGTTATATTGCAATTAAATTTTTTATTTTGGGTCCTGAAGTATCTAGTGGGATAGAAGAGAAGTCCTGTTCATGCTAAGTATCAGTCCATTCAAATATACATTTTAAAGACTAAAGAGTTTGTTGAGTTCTCACTTTTTTGTTGTTGTTGTTGTTGAGTTCTTAATTTTTTTGTCGTAAAATTTTAGAGAAATTATTTAAAATACAGCATCATTTTTCATGTATCTCTGATTAGATGTAAAAACAAATGCCCTAAACAAGATAGTGATGATAACACAAATATATGCAGAATCAACAAAATTAAAAATTATTTTTTTAAATCAAAAAGTAAGAAACTTGACTACTGGTTTTGACTACTGTCTGCAAACCACTGATTCAGCTTTCTGAACTTCCCTTAAAATATGCTGTGCAACAACAGATGAAAACAAAAACCAATAACACCATGAAACATAGTATTGGGGATCATTTCAACTTGATGTAAGTTAAATGGAACTGCAAACAAAACGACCTCACTTACAGAACAGAATACAGAAAGACTATTTCTGCCTCGAGGTCATTTCCTAGATCTGATACACAGGACCCGAACCATCTGGAAGAGTGGGCAGCTGCTACTATTCTGTTTGCAGAATGCTTTTGGTCTTTCCTCCCCTTCATTGCACCCCCTTTGCCAGTGCATCAGTTCCTCTCTTCCAAAATCCACTTGGAGGCTGAAATCACCATAAACTCAACAGGGAGGAAAAGCAGGTGGAATTCCAGAAGTGGTACTTTTCATTCTAAAATGAACCTGCCCAGATTGAGTCAAAACCCAAGCATCTAAACACCGATAGCCCAGACTTCTCCACTCACTACAAACTAATTGATATGATAGCATTTGGGGGTCACCTGACATCGTGGGTCCAGAGTGAACTCAAAGTATTCTCCCTCGAGGTGGCTAACCCTCCAGTGTATCCTCCACCAATAAAGGAAATAACATTCGCCCCATTAGTTATCCTACAAAATAGGCAGTTGTTTTTGATTCTTCTCTCTCATCCTCATCCAAGTCTGTCAATTCCATCTCTTTAATATGTCTTGAAGGTATCCATTGCTCCCTATCACCACCACCACCACCACCACCCTACGTCCTGCATCCCTTTGCAGTAGCTTCTGAGCCATCTCCTCACTGCCACGCCAACCCCTACCTATTCTAATTTCCACAGTGTCCAGAGTGAGCTTCTCAACAGCACATCCAATCACAGCACCTCTCTGCCTAAAACCCTTTAGAAGTTTCTATTTATTTTACAAAAACACCTTAGATTGTCAACAAAGGCTGCATGATCTGAATGGGCCCCTGCACTTGGCTTTAGCCACTAAGACTTCTTTCAGCACAAATGTTTTGAGCTCTTTCTTGCTTCAGAAGCTTGGTACAATCTGTTTCCTCTGCCTGAAATAGTTTTGTTTCTACCCAATACAAAGCTAACTCTAAATCACCCTTTATTGCTTTGATGTGAGAAAATTTCTACAACTTCCCAAACCCTCAAATCTTGGACAAGAGGCCCTTTTATACATCAGTCCTACATTTTTTTTCCCCCTCAAACCACAAGTGTTTCTAGAAGTTACTTATGTCATGATTTGTTTAAGGTCTCTTTCACAATTGGCCTGCCACTCCATGCCTGTCATAGGAGAATCTCCAGTGCTTATAGTGACTGCATCTAGGAGGCCCTAATATTTAACAAATATTTAATAAATATCAGTAAATAGTTAACAAAAATGAATGAATATGCTACCTTCAAGAAACCTATATAAATGACAGGTAAATGATAAAAGAGTAGGCAAAGACAATATTTTGTGTCAAAAAACAAAAGGAAAATTGCTTAAGTACCAGAACACATTCCCACTGTAATGCCTTTCCCTTCGTATTTGATTTAATTATTAAATTTAAATTTAGCCTGGGATGTGTAATGTTTCATTTTAAAAACCCAAAATAGCATTTTAATACATAATAATATGTAATCTTGAATAATTAGGTTGTAATACAAAAGCATTTCATTTATTCATGTATACCACCCGGATTGCATGAGGGAGATGCAATGCAATGGTTAATTTTATGTGTCAATGTAACTGGGCCACAGGATGCAAGTATTTGGTCAAAAATTACTCCGATGTTTCTGTGAGCATGTTTTTGATGAGATTAACATTTAAATTGGTAGTCATAAATCAAATTGCCCTCCTTAATGTGGGCTGATGCTCCCTCAAGTAGAAATTCCCTCCTGCCTGACAGTTTTCAAACTAGGGTGTCAGCTTTTTTTCTGCCTTCAGATCAAAGTGAAACATGGACTATTCCTTGGTCTCAGGGCAGCCAACCTTCAGACTCGAAGTACACCATCAGTTCCCCTGGTTCCCAGGCTTTTGGACTCAGGCTGGAACTACGCCTAGGCTCTCCTGAGTCTGTCGCTTGCCGACTCACCCTGAAGATCTAGATCTTGGGACTTGCCAGTCTCCATATTCACATGAGCCACTTCCTCAAAATAAAGTTCTTCTATGTACGTATTACTGGTGCTGTTTTTCTGGAAAATCCTAATATATGCAGATACAGTGAAGCTACAAAGATAATAAAAAGTTAATATGGAAAATATTAGTAAAACTATTAAAGTGCCATCCACAAGTGCTCCCAGAGAGCACAGAGGAGACACTAACACAGGGTAGGTTTGAAGGGGTCAGGCTGCATTATGCCGGTGAGGCATACAAATTAGTGAAATGAGATCTTTAATGTGACTTAATTTTACTCAGAGTCCTGGGGAAATCTGGGCTGCATATTAAACCAGCTGTCAAATCATAGCTTAATAAGTTTTAGTTTTCTCAGTTTTGAATATAACCTCAGTGGTTCAGTTTATTTTAATTGGAAAAAGCTAATAAACCAGACACCTGTACATAAGTTTCTCTTCCTATTGTCTCCTACCTAGATCATATTTTGAAACCTTGCTGTAAGAAACAGTTGAGGAGATTATAAAATGCTAACTCCTGGGTCCACCATCTTGAGGCTCTAATTCAATCGGCCGGGAGACCTGAGAATCAGCATTTCAACAGTCTCACTGGAGTTTCCAATGCAGATGGCCCCACTGACAAATATGAGGAACACTGATGTAAAATGTGTAAGTAGACCTGTGAAAACTAGGTTTTAAAACTACTGAGAGCAGGCTGACAGCTCTGTGAAGGGAGGGTTAGGGGGTGAAGGGACAAAGCAAAAATGGAAAAGGACTCATGGACTTTTTCCATACGTGGTGATTGCAGATGGGAATGGAGTATAAGGGGGATAAAGGGTAATGGAAAAAATCCACCAAAAACCTGAAAAAAAAAAAAAACTATTGCACATAGGATATTGTAATGTTCAACTATAAATAAAATAACCTTCCAGAAAATATGTAAAGGTCAGCAACAGAGTGTGTAGTGCTCTTAATTTTCTTTTGTACTTTTCTGTGCCTCCTGACCTTTATGTTGAGACACAAGTTTTAAAATGAGAAAACAATGTTTTAAAAATTATGAGAATACAAGGACTGTCCAAAAAAGTCCAGCCATTGTTAATATAATGAGAATGGTTTGCACGACATCGATGTGACCTGGCAGCCAGGGAGAGTGGACTAGAATGCACATGCATGAGCAATGATGACTTCACTGTACTAGTCAGCAGGGGTAGTAGATGCCTTTGTGTGCGCATGTGTGCTGTGTTGCTGTCGCATTAAAAAATGATTGAGTGAGTAGAGCAACAAATCTGCACTAAATTTTGCTTTAAGCTCGAACATTTGTCTACAGAATTTATTTGGATGGCTACAAAGGCTGCAGCTATGGGCAGCTGGTAATTGGCAGCTTCATCACAACAATGCACCTGCTTACGCATCACATCTCCTGCAGAGTTTTTTGTAAAACATCAAATCACCCAGGTGACTCAGCCACCCTACAGCCCAGATTTGGTGCCTTGTGACTTCTGGCTTTTCCCCAAACTAAAATCACCTTTGAAAGGGAAGAGATTTCAGACCATTGATGAGATTCAGGAACATGTGACGGGGCAGCGGATGATGATTGGGAGAACTGAGTGAGGTCCCGAAGTACCTACTTTGAAGGGGCCTGAGGTGTCATTGTCCTGTGTACAATGTTTCTTGTATCTCGTATCTTCTTCAATAAATGGCTCTATTTTTTATGTTACATGGCTGGATACCCTTCTGGACAAACTTCTTATGCTATTGTTTTTAGCATATCTTTTTAGTATTTGGTTCACTCACATTAAAAATGAAACATTGAAAATATTCAAAAGAAAAACACTAGAATACATACTCAGGGTGGTTCTAGCCCTCGGTGGAGAAAGAGATTTCCTTTTCTTCCTTCACTTTTCAGTGCTTCACTCACTCTTTTGATGAAAAAAACATTAACTTTATTTTTATTTATTTTTTAAACAAATTTTTTTTATTATGGGAAATTCCAAACATATTCCAAAGACAGGATAATACTCAATACTCATCTTAAATAATCATCTCATGGCCAATATCATTTCATCTTTATTTCTACTCTCCCTTGCATGACTCCCATGTTCTTTTTTTAACATATATTTTATTGTTTATACTATTACAGTTGTCCCAGGTTTTCCTCCTTTGCTCCCCTCTACCCAACGCCCCCACCAATCTCTCAGACAATCCCTACCCGTTGTCCATGTCCAGGCATCATGCATGTATGTTCTTTGGCTCCTCTATTCGTTATGCTGATCTTTACATCCCCATGGGATGCCAATTCTGTAGCTACCGATTTGTACTTACTAATCCCTCTACCTTTTTCACCCATCCTTCTGATCCCCCTTCCCATCTTGCAACCATCAACATGTTGTCTGTATCTATGATTCTGTTTCTTTTCTGCTTGTTTATTTTACTTTTTAGAAATAATTTTTGATAGATATGTATTCATTGGTATTTTATTGTTCATATTTTTTATCTTCTTTTTAAAGATCTTTTAACATTTCATATAATGCTGAAACTTGGTGGAAACGAATTCCTTTAGCTTTTTCTTTTCTGGGAAGCTCTTTATTTGTCTTTCAATTCTAAATGATAGCTTTGCTGGGTAAAATAATCCTGGTTGTAGGCCCTCGTTTTTATCCATTTGAATATTTCTTGCCAATCCTTTCTAGCCTGCAATATTTCTGTTGAGAAATCTGTTGACAGTCTTATGGAGACACCCCAGTAGGTAATTAACTGCCTTTTTCTTTCTGCTTTTAAGATTCTCTCTTTGTATTTAATTTTTGACATTTTAATTATGATGTGTCTCGGCATGGGACTCTTTGGATTCTTCTTGTTTGGAATTCTCTGTGCTTCCTAGACTTATATGTCTATATCCTTCCCTAAGTTAAGGGAGTTTTTTGTCATTATTTTTTCAAGTAAGTTTCCAATTTCTTGTTCTTTCTCTTCTCCTCTTGGAACCTCCATGATGCAAATGTTGGTATGCTTAAAGTTGTCCCAGAGGCCCCTTACATTATTCTCATTTTTTTAATTCATTTTTCTTCTTGTTGTTCTGATTAGTTGTTTTTTGCTTCCTTATATTCCAAATCACTGATTTGACTCTTGTCTTCATCCACTCTACTATTGATTTCCTGTAAATTGTTCTTTTTTCAATTAGTGTCTCCTTCATTTCTGATTGGATCCTTTTTATTCTGTTGAAGTACCCACTGAATTCCTTGAGCATCCTTAAAACCAGTGTTTTGAACTCTGCATCTGATAGATCACTTACCTCCATTTTGTTTAGTTCTTTTTCTGGAGTTTTGTTCTGTTTTTTCATTTGGACCATGTATCTTTATCTCCTCATTTTGGCAGTCTTCCTGTGTTTGTTTCTATTAGGTGGAACTTCTACATCTCCCAGGCTTGTTTCAGTGGCCTAATATAGTAGGTGCCATGTAGAGTTCAGTAGCACAGCCTCCCCTATTACCCAAGCTGGGCACTCAAGGTATGCCTACCATGTGGGCTATGTACATATTCCTGTTGTAGTTGAGCCTTGATTGCTATTGGCACATCCAAGGTCAACCACTGACTGTTCTATCCAGGGTCACACAGCATAAGCTACAAAGAACTCTGCAGATGACTGCTATTCTTCTGGGCTTAGAGGTACCTAGGCAATGCCAAGCTGTGAACCAAGGCCAGCTGCTGCTAGTGCTGGGCCTGGGGCCACTTAGCAAGAAGTATGGGACTCACTGAAGTTAGATGCTGCTTGTTTGAGAAAATTCAGGAAAATCTGTAGCATGAGCCAAGATAAGTCATTCATATGGAAAAGCCATTGGAAACAGCTTAGGTGTGACAGGGCCTCAGGGAATTACCAGGGTGGGGCAAATAATGTGAGCCTGGTTGATGGAGTCTCAGATATGGTGCTCTCCTGCAAGCTCTGTGGCCCTGTTAGGGGAGGGCTCATCAAAGGAACAATGGCCTCTGCCAACACTTCTGGCTGGGAGAAAACTACCCCCCAGCTCTCGTCCTGGGGTCAGACACTCAGTGCCTCCCTTTACACCTCTGATGCCTTCAATCTGCTGCACCTGTGCTGGAGCTCAGAGGGAGTGAGTCTGAGTAAGTCTGTGTGCAGGCCCTTTAAGAGGAACTGGCTGGGACTCCAGAAGCTTCTGTTTTCTATGGCCTTATCCCCAGTGGTTTTTACAGCCAGATGTTATGGGGACTTCTCTTCCTGTCACTGGAGCCCTGGCCTGGGGGGCCTGGTGTGGGGCTGGGTCCCTTTGCTCTTGAGATATCCCTCCTGATATTTATCCACCACGCATGGGTGTGGGACCAGTCCATTCCACCTCTCCACATCTCCACCCCTCCTACCTTTGTGGATGTGGTTTCTTCTTTAATTCTGTAGTTGGTTTCTTGTTTAATTTCTTAGTTGCAGGACTTCCATGCAGCTCAATTTCTGACAGTTCTTAATGATGATTGTTCTATAGTTTAGTCATAATTTTGATGTGGTTGTGAAAGGAGATGAGCAGTGTTTACTTACATTGCCATCTTGACCAGAAGTCTAACTTTAGTTTTAAAATAAAAATAAGGGTGTTTTCTATTCAAACATTATCTTCCCTTCTCAAACCAGTTCATAAAATACCCAACAGTTCTGACAGAAATAATACCAAGTTCCCATCACCATTCCTGCTCAGACATGGAAAATAAACTGAGGCAAAACTGGGAGACCGTGAAATCGTGTTTGTTTATGTGCCTTTGACATCCACTTCTTGTAATTTTCCCTCTTGCACTAGCATACATTTTCCCACCCCATCCTATATTTTCAGGTCCTACCTTTTCTTACTTTAAAATCCCCTATTCCTATCCAAACAGACATAACAATGAGTATTATCTTATTCTTATCCTGAATTTATTCACACTTAAGTATTAACTCTCTCAGTTGTACTCAGGCAAAACTCACCTGTCTGGACCCCCACACTTTCTTACTTCTTTGCCTCCTTTGGACTTCATGCCTCCTGACCCCCAAAACTCATAGCCTGGTGGTCACTGTCACCCTCAGGACCAC
Source organism: Mormoops blainvillei (assembly GCA_004026545.1). Lineage (NCBI taxonomy): Eukaryota > Metazoa > Chordata > Mammalia > Chiroptera > Mormoopidae > Mormoops > Mormoops blainvillei. The sequence goes on from PVJD01008758.1 coordinate 28,039, forward strand.
AGTATTAATCATGGTCTATCCTTTGTCTCTTATTTAATCCACAAGCAGCTCCAGACTATCAGGTGATACTTTACACCCTGCATTCTAATAATCCTCTAGTTCTGCATATTCTTCCCTCCCTGCCCTACCCTCCTGCTCCTCCTTATCTCCTAAAACCCCTTCCCCAGTGCTCTTTGGAACTTATGGCCCATTCATCAGCAAAATCCACTAAACTGCAGCCTATCTCTAAATAGAGTAAGTTCTGCTATAATGCAACAAAAATCCCTCTGCTATTTAAACTCACTCTATAAAAACCACAAAGCTTAGGGAGAAGTTCTGAGGGTATAACTTCAAAATTACATGGGAAAATAACATTAAAATCTTCATCAGTGACATATTAGAAAAAAATAGCTTAATAAAAACAGTAGCATAACTGTACACATGTTAAATGGTTAAGAAAGACAGAAATATTACAATAAATATGGCACTGTACCTTGATTAAGACCGAAGTGTGCCTATGCAAGCGGGTCTTAGAAGGGTTGCAGCTTGTGAGTTACTGTGAAGGGTGGGAGAAGGGTTAGCTGAAATCAGAGGGAAACACGTAACACCAGATGCAGGTGGGTGTGGTTCATAATGCATGCATAAAGTGAGGCAGCTGGGAGATGTTCGAGGTTGTGCATTTTGTGTATGTCTCTGGGGCTCCCATCAGCCTGGTGCAGTCTCCTTCATTACACTTAGTATTTTCCACAAATGAAATCACATATAAGTAAAAGAAAACTAACCTTATCCTCAAATTGTTTCCCAACATCTCAGTTGTGTTTAAACAAATTCAGATTTCAAAATTAGTGTTACAGCTGAACTGGTTGTAGTCCATTCATATTCTCACCCAGAACCCAGAATTTGACTTTACCCTGAGGACATTGTTTCTTTTCCAACCCTTTTAAGTGGTAGCCAGTTTTACTCAACCTCTAGCTCTCATACCACTAGACCTAAATGTCCTCCTTGCTCCACTTTGCTACACTAGACACTTCTTTCTTCTCTTATTTTTCTTGAACACCTCTACTCTATTGATCTTTTCATGCATCTTCCCTTTGTCACTTCCACCATCATATTCTAGGACCTTCTCATTACCAGTAATTGAATACCCCATGTATTAGTCACAGTTCTCCAGAGACACACAACAAAGATGAGTCAGCCAGATAGATGATCGATAGACGATAGAGAGAGAGAGAGACAGACCGACAGACAGATAGACAGACAGAGACAGACAGGATAGAAATCTAGAGAGAGAAATATATATGTATATAGATGGATAGACTTATTAGGAGGAATTGGCTCACGTGATTACAGAGGCTGACAAGTCCCATAATCTATCTGAAAGCTGGAGACCCAGGAAATCTGGTGGAATAGTTCAGTCCAAGTCCAAAGGCCTGAGAACTAAGGCAGTTGATGAAGTAATTCTCAGCCTGAGGTAGAAGACCCATGTCTCGGCGTAAGCAGACCTGCAGATGATGCTCACCTGCACTGGTGAGGGCAATCTGCGGTACTGAGCCAATTCCTAATCTCATCCAAAAACACCATCACAGACACATCCAGAAATGATGGTTAGACTTGACTTTAATAGCACTTGAAATATGATTTAGAAAGTAGCCAGGTATGCTCTGTACTAATACAATTATGCATTTAATAGCACATCTGGTAGGGTGAGCACTGTTTAAATGTTCTCATTATGCAAGTATTCTTATACATTCTGGCTATAAACCAGAAGGAAAAAAAGGAAATGCGAGTAGCCTAATTTATAAACTTGTAAATACCATAGTATTTTTTTAAAAATGAAGAAACGCTCATCCTCAGAGTTGTGGTAGAGATACAGGGGTAGCTGAAAGGCAGGCAGATGCTAGGGTTATACGCATGAGTTGGTGTATGGATCAGAATTTAGATGATCTCCAGATACAGAACTAGCTGTTCCTGCCTGCCTTAACAACAGTGCTGAGGAAACAGCACCTCAAGGGAGATGCGCATGGGGCTGGAAGCAGAGAGCAATATTAACACTTACATTCTAAAGTCTCAATCTCCTATTCGAGACAACTGGAACCATAAGTAAACTGAAAGTAAGTAAAGCAACAGCGCAATCCTGACTCTGCTCACTTAATGCTAAAAAAAGAGATCAGTGTCTATCCCTAAAGAGTAAGAACTTTCTGAGTGAATTATTATGGACTTCGATCTCTAAAGCTCTTTGTCACATCATGGCATTCAATCAAAAGTTACAGATATGGCCCTGACCCATGTAGCTCAGATGGTTAGATGTCCTCCACAAAGTGAAAGGTCGCTGGCTCAATCCCTGGTCAGGGTACATGCCTGGGCTGTGGCCAGTCTCGGGGTTGGAGCATGTGCGAGAGGCAACCAATCGATGTTTCTTTCCCTCTCATTCTCCTTCCCCCTCTCTAAAAATAAATAAATAAAATCTGTTTTAAAAAGCTATTGATGTGAAATAAAAGGAATCTTGACAAAGTGACTATAAATCAATAGAAAAAAATAACCACTAGAAGAGGACCAACAGATGACCCAGGTATTTCAATATTTGGGATTATTGAAATTCCAGGGAACAGGATTTTAAGAGGACTCATAAATATGTTAAAGAACTTAAAAAGACTGATGAACAAAATGAGCAGAAATATTGATTTGGGGAAAATTTCATTCTAAGATGAAAAGGCTTCAATATAATCAAATAGAAATTTTATAACTGAAAAATATTATATCTAAAATAAAAAATTCACTAGGAAGGCTTAATAACACATTTGACACAACAAAAGAAAGGGTAAATGTTCTTGAAGTGGCCAATAGAAATGATTCCATCTAAAGCACAATGAAAAAACAACTTTCAGAACAACATCAAACTATCTAACACATATGTAACACATATGGAGAAAGAGAAGAGAGAAAAGTATGGTACATAAGCAATATATAAAGAGATAATGGCAGAACATTTTCAAAAGTAAAGGAAGACACCAACCTTCAAATTCAAAATCTCAGAGAACCCTAAATAAAAGTTGTTCAAAAAATATAAAGAAAGAATATTATGCTTAGGCATATTATAGTCAGAGAGCTGAATGCTGTAATAGAGATAAAAAACAAACTCAAAGAGAAAAACTTAAAAGCAGACAGAGAAAAGGGACTCTCTGTATTTCAGAAAACAACTTCTACTCAGAAACAATGAAAACTAGAAGACAATGGAATAAAAGTTTAACACACTGAAAGAAAATATTGTTAAATTTCTATATTCAGTGAAAATATCCTTCAAGACCATAGGAAAATAAGCACATTTTCATGCAAATAAAATCTGAGATAATTTTTCATCTACATTATGTGAAATACTAAAGAAAGTCTTTTGGGTTGAAGAGAAATTACCCTGAGTAAAAGCCTAAAAGAATTTAAGACCACAAGACAGTAAGCATGTATGTAAAAGTGGTAAAAATATTTTAACACGTTAAAATTTCCTTTGAAGTCTCTTTAAAGCAAACATAACTCTAAAGTATTGTGGGATTTATAACATGTGCAAAAGTAAGATATATGGCAGCAATTCCACAAATATCAGGAGAGAGAATAAGTTAAATTATAGTTCTTGAAAGATTCTTGCATTATCTAGTAAATGGTATTCCAGCCAATTTTGATATAATAAGCTCACACTATTATAACTACTGTGTAAACAACAAAAATTATTCAAAGAGCCAAAAGGGGAGATAAAAATGTAATATTATATACTACTTGATTAGTCTAAAGACAGAGAAAAAAGGAAGAAAAGGGAAATGGGAAAAACAGAAGCACAAGTAAAAGGGCGATAAAACTGTACCAGTAGTTAAATTAAATGTAAATGAAATAAATATTTCCATTAAAGTAACAAGTAGCCAAACTGGATAAAATTACAAGGCCCTTATAATCATTGATGATTATAAGACACAATTTAAATATAATAGAAGTTTATAGTAAAAGTATGAAAAAATGCCTGCATACACCAACCATAAGAAAGCTAATGTGCCTATATTGATATCAAATAAAGTAGACTTCAAGATAGAGATAAAGAGGCTATTTCATTATAATAAATGGGTTGACTGGGAAGATAAAAATAATAAAAAATCCATATGCATGTAACAGTCAAAAATGATAGAAATAAAATAAGATAGAGATATTTATGAACATACAGTCAACACTTGAACAATACAGGTTTGAACTGCACAGATCCACTTTTGCTCTGACATTTTTATAAAAAATACAGTTAGCCCTTCCTTGGGTTTCACATCTGCCAGTTTCACATCTACAGATTCAACCAAATCAAAACTAGTATTTTTATTGTATATATGTACTATAGCTTTTTTATCCACTTATCTGTTGATGAACACTTGTATTACTTCCATTGATTGGTTATAGTAAATAATGCTGCAATTAATATAGGGCTGCAAATATTCTTTCAAATTAGTGTTTTGAGTTTCTTTGGATATATATCCAGAAGTGGAATGTCTGGGTCATAATGCAATTCAATTTTTAATTTTTTGAGAAAACTCCTGTTTCTCACAGTGACTGCATCAATCTGCATTCCCACCAGCAATACACAAGGGGTCCCTTTTCTTCTCCACATTCTCACCAACACTGTTGATTTATTGATGATGACCATTCTGATTGGTGTGAGGTGATATCTCATGTGGTTTTAATTTGCATCTCTCTTATGGCTAGTGACAGTAAGAATCTTTTTATGTCTATTGGCCATGTGTATGTTCTCTTTGGAGAAGTGTTCCATTCAAGTCCTTTACCCATTTTTTTAAATTGAATTGTTTGGTGTTTTTTTTTTTTGATGTTAAGTCATATGAGTTCTTTATAAATTTTGGATATTAACCTCTTTTCAAATATATCATTGGCAAATATGTTCTCCCATTCAGTGGGTTGACTTTTCATTTTGTTTATGGTTTCTTTTGCTGTCAAACACTTTTGGTTTGATGTAATACCATTTTTTTCTTTTGTTTCTTTTGCCTGAGGAGTTATATCAGAAAAACATATTACTCAACCATAAAAAAAGAACAAAATCTTACCATTTGCAACAGCATGGATGGACCTAGAGAGTATAATGCTAAGTGAAATAAGCCAGTCAGAGAAAGACAAATATACGATTCACTTATATGTGGAATATAAAGAACAGTATAAACAAACAACATAAAAACAGAAACAGGCTCACAGATACACAGAACAGATTGATGGTTGCCAGAGTAGAGAGGCGTTGGGAGAGTGACTGAAAAAGGTGAAGGGATTGTGAAGTACAGATTGGTGGTTACAAAACACTCACAGGGATGGAAAGTATAGCATAGGGGATATAGTCAATAATACTATAGTAACTATGCATGGCGCATTTGGGTATTGGAAATATTAAAGGAAACACTTTGTAAAGTATGTGATTGTCTGACCACTATGCTCTACACCCGAAACTAATACAAAATACCATTGAATGTAAATTGTTATTGAAAAAAAATATTTTCACATTGCTAACCACAGATTTCCAACTGCCAATAGAACACAGTGTTTTCACATTCCCAACTACGGATAGAACAGTATTTTCACATTCACAACTGCAGATTGAAAATACTGATTTTGATCCATGGTTGCTTCAATCCATGAATGCAAAGGATTGTAGAGTCAAAAGTTATATGCAGGTTTTTAACTAAGCAGGTCCTAACCCATTAACCTCATTCTTCAAAGGTCAAATGTAACTGGATATTTTAACACATCTGTCCTAGCAATTGATAGGACAAACAGGTTGTTTAAAAAAAAAACAAAAAAACAGGTAACAGAAAATTTGAACAATGCTATTACCTAACACAACTTAGTCAATGTTCGTAGATCACCACATGCAACCACTGGAGAACACATGCTTTGCAAGTGCATGAGGAGCAGTTACCAAAACACACCAAATGCTTTCCATACAGAGATTTCCTGATAAATTCAAAAGATTGAAATCATGCAGTGCATATGATTTCTGATCCCCCAAAATTAAACCAGAACTCAATAATAATAATAAAGTAACTAGAAAATTTCCCACATTTTTGAAAACGATGCAACACATTTTTTTTAATAAGTCATGGATCAAAGAAGAAATCACAGCAAAAATTAGAAAATATCTTGAACCAAATGATAATAAAAATAATATAGCAAGATCCATGGTATACAACTAAAGCAACACTTAGGAAGAAAATTATATAGCTTTAAATGTAATATTCAGTCAGTGATCTAAACTTTCAATTCAAGAAGCTAGAATTAGAGCAGCAAAATAAGCTCACAGATACTGTAGAAGGAAAATAATATGTAAAAGAAGAAACTCATGAAATTGAAAAAAGGTGAGTGATAGAGAAATCAACAAAGCAAAATTTGGTCTTTTGAAAGATTAGTAAAATTTATAAACCCTAAAAAGGAAAAAAAAGAGAGAAAATATATAACCAGGAATGAGTAAAAGGACATCACTGTATCCGATGACAATAAAGGAATAGTAAAAGGACATTATTAAAACTTTCCTCAATAAATTTGAGAAATTCCCTAGAAATGACAAATTCCCTAAAAAGTAAAACTGTGTAGAGATGGTAGAGAAAGGAATAGATATTCTTGGGAGTAATATCTGTGAAAGAATTTGGAATTCCTAATTAAAAACCTCCCTGCAAAGAGAATTCTAGGCCCAGAAATCACCGATAAATTCTACTAAACTTTTAGGAAGAAATTACAATAATGCACAAATTCTTTCAGTGTATAAAGGAAGGGAGAACATTGCTCAGCTCATTTTCTATGGCCAATATAATGCTGGTGCTAAAACCTAACAAGGACACTAACAGAAAACTACACACTAAATTACTCATAAGCAAAAAACAAAAATCATTAATGAAATTAAGCAAATCAAATTTAACAATATATGAAAAGGATAATACTTTATGAAAATGTGAATTTATTCCAGGAATGCAAAATTGTTTTAACATTCAAAAAGCATTCAAATGAGCAATTTGAATTTACAGAATAACATTTACAGAATAAAGCAGCAAAATATGTAATTAACTCTGTAGATGAATAAAAAGCTCTTGAAAAGTCAATACTGAATCATATATAAAAACTAGCAGCAAACCAGTAATAGAGGGGAATTTTCTTAATTTGATAAAATGTCTCTACAAACTTGCAGCTACTATAATTCTAGATGATAGACTAGTAGATGTTCTCTCCTAAGTTGGGAACACTAGAATAGTATCTACTCTTAGACTTCTATTCAGCACTGTACTAGTGGTGCTAGCCAGTACAATAGGCTCAAAAGGAAAGATAAAAGGCATAACAATTTGGAAAGAAGAATTAAAACAGTTATTTACAGATAAAATGGTTTTATACATAAAAATTCAAAGGAATCAATAAATTGCTAGGACTAATTGACTTTAACATGATTGTGGGATGAAAGGCCGACACAAAACATCAATTGTATCAACATATACAAGCAAAATACAAATGAAAATTAAATTTTTAAAAGTTACCATTTATAATAGTATCAAATAACATTAAATACTTTGAATAAATTTAATAAAAGATGTGTAAGACCTCAACACTGAAAACTACAAGTTATTGCCAAAATAAATTAAATGGGACAATAATTAAAGCAGTATACAATTTTCATGGAATGGAAGCCTCAATAGCATTAAGATGTCAGTTCTCCCTAAATTAAATCTTCGGATTCAATGTGATCCCAGCAGATTTGGGGGAAAGTGGTGGAATTATATTGCTAATGAAAGTTTAAAAGAGCATAATCTCTTTGAAAAATCAGTTTGACAATTTCTAGCAGTTAAATATAGAGTTACTTCGTGACCCAGGAATTTGACTTCAAGGCACACCTAGCAGCACTCAGATGTGCCTACAGTCAAGAAATTTTAAACAAAATCAAATCTCCCAACTGGTCAAGTAGAATGGCAGATTGAAGCAATTCAATTTCCTGTCTTTGTCCTTACAATCAGTGTACTATCTTTTTTATTTTTAATTTATTGTTCAAACATAAGAATAAGTAGTATCACAGGATTTGGACACGCAAACTCCATCTGAAATATTATCCAGCAGTTCTAAAAGATAACAAACTTACTTGGAAAACAAGCATGTGTAGCTGATTCCACGTAGGTCTGGGTCAGTTATGTAACTGGGCACTCTCCAAATTAACTTTTTTTTTTTTTAGAATCCAATGCATATTTTAAAATATGAAGTTAAAACTTCACTATTTTAAGCATGCTTATATGGAATTAAAACTCAACAGTAAACCAGAGTAATTGTTTAGAACCTAGACCAATAAAAGATTTTGGGGAGGAGGAATATTTTACCACTGAATCAATGATATTGTTTAGAATTGTTCTTCCAGATAGAAGACGGCGGCAAGTGGGTGGAAGCTGAGCCCACTTGCTTGTGGCCCGAGCATGGATCTTCAGCTGATCTGACAAGTGGCCTGAACAATCAACAGAATCTCAACTGATACGGATTTTTGAAGCCAAGGAGTACAGAGGATTCTTTGCACTGTCCTGTAAGAGGTTTTATAATTTGAGGGGAAAATGCCCTGTGTGAGGCACTTGCAGTAGAGGAGAGATTAGATGGAAAATGCAGCTAGTGGCTTTCTTCCCTCCTGGAAAAGGGGTCCTGGTTACTCACAGGGAAAAACCCCCAACCCTGAGAAAGACTTGGAAGGATATACAAAGTCTGAGAGACAGGCTGCACACATACAGCGAGCAGCACATCCACAGCTGCAGCGTCAACTGAGGGAGTTCCAGAGAGAAACTCTATCTCCTAAAACTGTCAGAGACACTGACAGGCTGTGGACAGCCCTGACTAAGAGACTTTCTGCTTTTTGGGGAGGCTGGCACGCAAAGAGCTGGCCCATGGCTCGGGGCTGCAGTGTGGGGGCCACATAGAGACTTTTAATAAAGGGGAGCTGAGGCGTGGCAAGGCAGGGTCCCTGTGTTCACATGCACAGCGGCTCTGCCAACAAAGAAACCAGAGGAAAAATGCAGTTCATTCCCACTGAGTCCAACTGCGCAGGAGGAACAGAAAGTGGCACACCAAAGTGACTATGGGACTTGACTCAGTGCAGCTGGTGGGCAGGGGGCTGCACGGAGCAGAGTTAGGGTCTAAGTCTAGTGTGAGAATGGTGGGCTGGGGACTGGATGGTCATGGGCTGAGCACATGAGAATCATTGCAGCCAGACAGGTCCTCTCCCAGGCAGGCATGCCCAACCCACACCTGCAAGACTGGGGGCTCTGCAGATCAGTGAGGTCAGGATCAAGGGCCCCCTGCTTAGCGCATATCCACCAGAGAAAGAAGGAGGAGCTCTGAAAGGGCCCTTTCTGAATTGCTATCAGACACTAGAAGCTATGCTGTTTCCTCAGACCCTGATCCACTGAAACCAGCAGAGCAGAGGGATCAGAGACAGGTGCAAAAAGTGGTGTTCAGGGCCCCGCCCAGCCTCAGCTTTCACACAGAACTGCCATCAGCACCAAACAGGAAAATACTGACCCTTTTACACAGATCGGCCTTCACAGGAAATGGACAACTAATTTATCAGAAACTACACATTATTGGAAATAACTGGGACAGACCAAGATGTGTGCCGGAGTGGGCAGGGGAGAGGGAATCTTCCCTGAAGACTGAACGGAACCTCCTAGGGGTGACCCATGGATTCCACCCTCCCGATCGCAGCAGAGGGTGCAACCTCTGGAGGCAGGTTGCGGTGCCCTCAGATATTGTATGACACCTGGGCCTTGTGCTGATAGAAAGCTGGCAGGGCAGAACAGGGAAGACCAACCAGGCCTGAAGGAGACAGCCACAGACTGTGGGTCGCTCATAGCCTTGAACAGGTTGCCTAAGGCTAGACTAGGACACCACCTGATATTACCAGGGGCAGATCCAGGCACAGAAGACCGTGGCAAACATTAGACTCTGCTGAGATGAATTCTACCTCGGTCTTCTTCATAATCTGTGTTATTTTATCTCTGGCATAGCTTTTTAACATTTTTTGCTTTTTCTTCAAGTTTGTTCCTATTATTTCACTATTTTTTACATTCGTTTTATTTCAAATCTCGTATTTTATTCCTCCCTTCTCTTACTTCAATTTGGTTCTTCCTCCTTCTTATCTTATTTTTCACTTTCTTTCTTTTTCACTTTTTAAAGGATACTTTATTGATTATGCTATTACAGTTGTCCCATTATTTTCTCCCCTTTATCCCCAATGCCCAGCACCCCTTTCCCTCCAGCATTCGCCACCCTCCTTAGTTCATGTCCATGGGTCGTACATATAAGCTCTTTAGCTTCTCCATTTCCCATACTATTGTTAACCTCCCCCTGTCTATTTTGTGGCTACCAATTATACTTCTTATTCCCTGTACCTTTTCCCCGTTCTCCTTCTCTCCCTCCCTACTTATAACCTTCCATGAGATCTCCATTTCTGTGATTCTGTTCCTGCTCTACTTGTTTGCTTAGTTCATTTTTGTTTTTTGTTTTTTTTAGGTTCAGTTGTTGATAATTATAAGTTTGTTGTCATTTTACTGTTCATAGGTTTGATCATTTTCTTTTTCTTAGATAAGTCTCTTTAACATTTCATAAATAGGGGCTTGGTGATGATGCACTCCTTTAACTTCACCTTATCCAGGAAGCACTTTATCTGCCCTTCCATGCTAAATGATAGCTTTGCTGGATAGAGTAATCTTGGGTGTAGGGTCTTGTCTTTCACGACTTTGAATACTTCTTTCCAGCCCCTTCTTGCCTGTAAGGTTTCTTTTGAGAAATCAGCTGATAGTCTTTTGGAAACTCCTTTGTAGGTCACTCTCTCCTTTTCTTTTGCTGTTTTTAAGATTCTCTTCTATCTTTACTCTTGGGCAATTTAATTATGATGTGTCTTGGTGTGTTTCTCCATTGATCCAACTTCTTTGGGACTCTCTGAGCTTCCTGGACTTGCATGTCTAGTGATGTTGGCAGGTTGGGGAAGTTTTCCTTCATTATTTTTTCAAATTAATTTTCAAATTCTTGCTATTCCTCTTCTCCATCTGGCACCTCTATGATTTGGATGTTGGAATGTTTAAAGTTGTCCCAGAGGTTCCTAAGCCTCTCCTCAATTTTTGAATTCTTGTTTCTTCATTCTGTTCCGGTTGCATGTCTATTTCTTCCTTCTGTTCCAAATCATTGATTTGAGTCCCAGTTTACTTCCCTTCATTGTTGGTTCCCTGTATATTTTGCTTTATTTCACTTTGTTTAGCCTTCACTTCTTCCTTTATTTTGCATCCATACTTAGTCATTTTTGTGATCATCCTGATTACCAGTGTTTTGAACTCTGCCTCTGATAAGTTGGCTATCTCCTCGTGGCTTAGTTCCAGGCCATATTTCTTTGTCTCAGTGCACCTGTTACATTGTAAGGGATGGAGTCTTAGATATTCGCCAGGGTGGAGCAAGCCACTTCACTGCACTGTAGTGCTGTATGTGGGGGAGGGGTCAGAGAAGGAATAATTGCCTCTTGCTCAGCTCTCACCCTGCTTTCACTCACTTCCTTTGCTTCACAGAAGTGGATTGTGCCCTTTCAGGTGCTGCCATGGTGCTGATTCCAGGGTGGGTGGGCTTGTGTATGTCCTAGGATCCCGTGGGTCCCTTGAATGGACTCTCCTGTGAGACAGGCAGTTTATCCCACTGCCACAAACCCCATAGGTTTCTACAGTCAGAGGTTTTGAGGCTTTAGTTTCTCTTGCTGGAATCCTGGGTTGCTCAGTCTGTCTCATTCCCCAGTTGTTCCACCCAGCTTATCTGCACGTGAATGTGGAATCATCTGGTCTGCCAGCTACCACCTTACCATGTGTTGTGTCTGCCCCGGCTGCCCATCTCCACCCCTCCTACTAGTCTGGATGAATGTTTCTTCTTTACCTCCTTGGTTGTCAGACTTCCGCACAGTCTGATTATCTGGCACTTCTGGTTGTCTTTTGTTTTTAAATTCATTGTCATCCTTCTTTTGGTTATGCAAGGAAGTGAAGCATATCTACCTATGCCTCCATCTTGGACAGAAGCCTCCAGTTCTATTTTTCACTTTCTAGGTCTTGTTTTCATTCTACACTCTTACTGTTTTTCCTACCTCCGGCCCCTCAAACCATTTTTCTTGTCATTAATTACCTCATACTTTTTTCCCTGTCTTATAATATCCTTATCCTCTCCCCACCTTTATTAATGTTTGCTCCTCTGTTGTCGATATGGTGGTTGTTGTTACATTTTTTAAATTTTATTCCCAGATGTTCACTATATTTATATTTCAGTTCTCAGATTTTACTGTTACCCTCCCCTGCTCCATTTTGCCTTCCTCCTGCCCTTTCTTTTTTTATCTTAAATTTTATTTTCCCCCTTTTCCTGGTTTCTCTTCCTTATTTTTATTATTTCTTCACCCTCTAGCCTCTCCAAATCACTTTTCTTTCCTGTGGACATCTTGCAATTTTTTTTCTTTCTTTTTTCCTTTTTTCCTCTTTCCACCTTTATTAATGTTTGCTTATTTGTTGCTGATATGTGGTGGTTGTTTTTCTTCAATTTTGTTCCTATATTTTCACTACTTTTTTATTTCTTTTAAACCTTATATTATACCATTCCCTTTTCTTACTCCATTTTGCCTTCTTCTCTCCCTTTTTTATTTATGTTGTAAATTTTATTTTCTTTCTTTCTTATTCTTGTTTCTTTTTCCGTCTCTTACTCTCTCTCTACCCTCTCAAAATAATTTTTCTTCCCGTTAGTCATCTCATATTCATTTTCCCTTCCTCATAATAGTCTTAACCTCTTCCATCTTTATTGATATTTGCTCATTTGTGTTGATAGTTTGGTTGTGGTAGGGGGGTATTGTTGTAGGTGTGGGTTTTGTAACCTGGGTCATTTTGCTTTGTGCTGGCAGCAACTGTACAACAGCATACAAGACGTGGTGGGTGGTGTGACTCTCAGTCAGCCACCTGGATGGAAGAATCCACCAAAGAATGGTCCCCAAAACCAAAACTGAACTATAATAGTAGAACCCACATAAATGGCATAAAGTGTATCCCAAGAGCATACAGCTCAAGATATCAAGGAAACTGCACTACTGAGACCCACAGGTCTCCTACTACAGGCCACCCTGTGAAGACAGAGAGTCAAAGATCAATCCAATATACAGAATAAAACAAAAAGAGTCACCTAAAATAGGGATACAAAGAAACAACCCTCAATCAAAATGAAAGGAGGAATCCCCAGAAAGAGTGCTAAATAAACTTGAGGCAAGAAAACCATCAGACATAGAGTTTAAAATAATGGTCATAAGGATGCTGAAGGAACTCAGTGAGAACTACAAGGAACTCTATATGAGCTACAAGGAACATAGTGAAAACTACATCAGCATGAAAAAGGACATAGAAACTATGAGTAGGAGCCAGGAAGAAATGAAGAATACACTAGAAGGAATAAAAGCAGGATAGATGAAGCAGAGGATCAAATCAGTGAGTTGGAAGACAAGATAGAAAGAAATACCCAGTCAGAGCAACAACAACAAAAAAAGACTCAAAAAGAATGAAAATGGTATAAAGAAGCTGCAGGACAACATGAACATAATAATATTCACATCATAGGGACACCAGATAGGGAAGAAAAGGAGCAAGGGATAGAATACCTGTTTAAAAAGGTAATGACAGAAAACTTACCTAACTTGGTGAGAGAAAAAGTCATGCAAGTCCAGGAAGCACAGAGGGTTCCAAACAAGATGAATCCAAAGAGGCTCACTCCAAGACACATCATAATTAAAAAGGCAAAATTTAAAGACAAAGAGAGAATCTTAAAGGTAAAAATGGAGAAACAGCTAGTAACATACAAGGGAGCTCTGGTAAGGCTGTCATCTCATTTCTCCACAGAAACACTACAAGCCAGAAGGGACTGTACAAAATATTCTAAGTAATGAAAAGCAAAGGCCTACAACCAAGACTACTCTGCCAAGCAAGGCTCTCATTTAAAATAGAAGGTAAAATAAAGTGCTTCCCAGAAAAAAGAAGAAGACTGAGAGTTTATCTCCACCAAACCAGTATTGCAAGAGGTGCTAAAGGGACTGTTTTAAGAAGATTAAGAGAGAGAGAGAGAGAGATGAACACAGGTACAAAGGGGAAAATGGCAATGAATTAATACCTATCAATAATAACCTTAAATGTAAATGGATTAAAAGCTCCAATCAAAACACATAGGGCGGCTGAATAGATAAAAAAAATATGGCCCACATATATCATGTCTCAAAGAGATCCACTTTAGGGGGAAAGACCCAAACAGGATGAAAATGAAGGGGTGGAAAAAAAAATATTCCAAGCAAATGGACATGAAACAAAAAAAAAGCTGGGTTAGCAGTACTTATATCAGACAAAATAGACTTCAAAACAAAGTCCACAACAGAAGACAAAGAAGGTTACTGAATAATACTTAAAGGAATAGTCCAACAAGAGGATATAATCCTTGTAAACATATATGCACCCAACATAGGAGCACCTAAATATATAAGGAAAATCTTGGAAGACTTCAAGAAAGAGATTGACAGCAACACAGTCATCATAGGGGATTTTATCACCCATCATCAACAATGGATAGATCTTCCAAACAAAGAATCAACAAGGATATTGTGGCATTGAACAACACTCTAGATCAAATGGACTTAATTGATATTTAGAGAACATTTCACCCCAAAGAAGGAAAATATACATTCTTTTCAAGTGCACATGGAATATTTTCCAAGATAAACCACATGATAGAACACAAAACAAGGTACAACAAATTCAAGAAAGTTGAAATCGTATCAAGAATATTCTTGTATGAAAATGGCTTGAAACTAGAAACCAACCTCAAAGGAAAAACTCAAAAACTTTTAATACATGAAGACTGAATAACAAGTTATTAAATAATGAATGGGTAAACAATTAGATCAAGGAAGAAATTTTTAAAAATCTGGAAATAAATGAAAATGAACACACAACAACACAAAACCTATGGGACACAGTGAAGGTAGTCCTAAAGTTCATAGAAATACAGGCCTACCTAAAGAGGATAGAAAAATATCAAATAAACAACCTAACCCTACATCCAGAAGAACCAGAGGAACAACAAAAAGTAAACTCCAGACTGAGTTGAAGGAAGGAAATAATAAAGATCAGGGCAGAATTAAATGTTAGAGAGACTAAAAAACAATTCAAAAGATCAATTGATCAAGGAGCTGGTTCATTTGAAAAGATAAACAAAGTTGACAAACCTTTAACCAGATTCATCAAGAAAAAGAGAGACCCAAATAAATAAAATCAGAAATTAAAGAGGAGAAGGTACAACTGATACCAAAGAAATACAAAGGACTGAAAGAAATTACTATGAACAAATATAAGCCAAGAAATTGGACAACCTGGGTGAAATGGAAAAATTTCTAGAAACATACAATCTTCCAAAACTGAATCAAGAAGAAGCAGAAAGCCTGAATAGAACAATAACAACTAGTAAAATTGAAGCAGTAATCAAAAAATTTCCAGGACACTAAAGTCCTTGACTGAATGGCTTCACAGGTAAATTTTACCAAACATTCAAAGAAGAACTAACTCCTACCATTCTCGAACTATTCAAAAAAATTCAAGAAATAATAAGACTCCCAAAATTTTTACGAGGCCAGTATTATCCTAACTCCAAAACCAGGTAAAGACACAACAGAGAAAGAAAATTACAGGCCAGTATCTCTGATGAACATAGAAGTTAAACTCATCAATGAAATATTGGCAATCCAGACCCAGCAATACATTAAACAGATCATACACTGTGATCAAGAAGGATTAATCCCAGAGATGCAAGGATGCTACAATATTCACAAATCAATAAATATAATACACCACATAAGAAAATGAAGGACAAAAATCACATGATCATATCAATGGATGCTGAAAAACCATTTGATAAAATCAAGCACTCGTTTATGATAAAAACACTCACCAAAGTGGGAATAGAGAGAGCATATCTCAACATAATAAAGGCCATATATGAGAAACCTACTGCCAACATCATACCTGATGGGTAAAACCTAAAAGCTTTCCCCCTAGGACTAGGCACAAGACAAGGTGTCCACTTTCACCGCTTCTATTCAACATAGTACTAGAAGTTCTAGCCATAGCAAACAAGAAAAAAAAAAAAGTATTCCAAATTGGAAAGGAGGAAGTAAAACTGTCACTATTCACAAATGTCATGATAGTCTACATATAAAACCCTACACTGTCCAGCAAAAAACAACTTGACCTAATAAGTGAATTCAGGAAATTAGTGGGATACACAGTCAATATTCAGAAATTAATGGCATTTTTATACACCAGCAATGAACTATCAGAAAGAGAATCTAGGAAAAAATTCCCATTTACTATAGCAACAAGTAAAATAAAGTACTTAGAAATATATTTAACAAAGGTGGTAAAAGACCTGCACTTGGAAAGCTATAGAACATTTAAGAAAGAAATGGAGGAGATACAAAAAATGGAAGCATATACCATATTCATGGACTGGAAGAATTAACATCATTAAAATGTCCATACTATCCAAAGTAATCTATAGATTTAATGTGATTCCTATTAAAATACCAATGGCATAATTCACAGATCTAGAACAAATACTTCAAAAATTTATATGGAACCAATAAAAGACCCCAAGTAGCCTAAGCAATCCTGGAAAAGAACGAAGTAGGAGGGATCACAATACCTGTTATCAAACTATACTACAAGGCCACTGTAATCAAAACAGTCTGGTACTGGCATACGAAGAGACACATAGATCAATGGAACAGAACAGAGAGCCCAGAAATAAACCCACATCTCTATGGTTAACTAATATTTGACAAATGAGGCATGAGCATACATTGGAGTACAAATAGTATCTTCAATAAATGACATTGGGAGAACTAGACTAGTACATGCAAAAAAAAAAAAAAATGAGATGTGTGGGAGGGAGATTAAGATGGTGGAGGAATGAATGGAGATCACACTGACCTCCTCCCAGGACCAACCTGGAATTACAATTAAATTGCGCAGAAATTATGCAGAATAAACAACTGAACAATAGTGAGAGAGAAGCCTTATAACCTCAGACAAACAGAAGAATCACTTCAGCACAACCTGAATGGTGAGTGCAGTGGAGACATGAGAAGGCTGGCTGGGCACCTTCAGGTGGCAGCGCAAGAGGGATATATAAGCAGTTAGTTGGATACCCCTGAGAAGTGCGGAGTCTAAACCATAAACAGGAATCCCCAGCCTTACAGCACCAGAGCCTAATAACTATACAGCCAGAATGCAAAATGGCAGGGCTGCTCTCTGCCAGAGACAGCCGGCTTGAGACTGAAAGAGCCGCTTAAAGGGTCTATGCATAAATTTTCATCTGCAGCCACTTACCCTGGGCTCTGGCAAAGGTAGGGGCAGAGTGGGTCAGAGACGCCTGAGGAGAGACTGGGGACAGAGCCTTTGGAGAGAGAATGCAGAGAGTAGCCGCCAGGATCCCAGTGCTGAGTCATCCACCACACGGCAGCAGCCATCTTGCTCAGGCAGACCACGCCCCTGAGTGGCAACAGGCTGAAAGGAAACAATAACCCTGCCTCCAGGAGGGACTCTGCCCTGGCCCTGTGGTGCTTAAGCCTGACTGCTCAGTGCAGAGTAGCAGCCACGGACAGTAGATCCCTGTAAAGGGAGGGCAGAGTGGACCCGAGTCGCTTGAGAAGAGATTGGGGACGGAGACTTTGCGGAGAGAACTGAGAGAGTAGTCTCTGGGATCCCAGTGGTGAATCATCCCCCAAAAGGCAGAAGCCATCGAGCTCACACAGACCACTCCTCTCCAAGCAGCAGCAGCCTGAGGGGAAACATTAGTCCCAACCCCGGGAGGGATTCTGCCCCGCCCTATGGTGCTTAAGCCTAACTGCTGAGTACTGAGCAAATAGATTAACAACTGAAGAAGGCAGCCACAGACAATAGATCCTCGGAAGTCTCGAACAGACAGCCTGAGGTCAGACAGGTTCAACATCTGACTTCGCCAGAGGTGAATCCAGAAAGAAAAAACAGTGGTAAATACTAGAGGCTACTGAGATGAAATCCACTGTGATCTTCTCCATGATTTGCAATATTTTCTTTACTATATAGCTTTTTAACATTCATTTCTCATCTAAAAAGTTGGTGCATATTAAGTCACTAGATTTTATACTATAGTTTATTTCTCTCCTTTCTTATAATAGTCTTAGTCTCTTTATAGCCTCATTAATACTGGTTCATTTGCTGTTGATAGTGGGATTGCAGGGGAGAGTTATTTCTGTGGTTGTGGGTTTGTTTCCTGGGCTTTGTGCTATTGCTCAGGCAGCCAGATAATGGGAAGACAAAGAAACAACCCTAATTGAAAGGAAAAAAAAGAATCCCCAGAAAGTCTACTAAATGAAATAGAGGCAAGTAAATGATCAGATATTGAGTTCAAAACAATGGTTATAAGGAAGCTCACTGAACTCGTTGAGCTCAGAGAGAATTACAAAAAACTAAGGGAAACTATGAGGAACTTACTGCAAACTATATCAGCATGAAAAGGGACATAGAAACTATCAATAAGAACCAAGAGGAAATGAAGAATACAATTTCTGAATTGAAGAAGACAGTGGAAGAAATCAAAAGTAGGCTAGATGAAGCAAAGGATGGAATCAGGAAGCTGGAGGACATGGTAGAAAAAACTCCCTGAAAGACCGAGAAAATGCAAAAAGGCTCAAAAAGAACAAAGAGGGGTTAAGGGAAATGCAGGACAACATGAAACGCAATAATATCCGTATAATAAGAATACTAGAAGGAGAAGAAGAGGACCAAGGAATAGAAAACCAGTTTGAAGAAGTTATGATGAAAAAATTCCCTAATTTGAGGAGAGAAAAAGTCACACAAGTCCAGGAAGCACAGGAGGTCCCTATCAAAAGGAACCCAAAGAGACCCACTCCAAGACACGTCATATAAAAATGACAAATATCAAAGACAAAGGGAGAATCTTAAAGGCAGCAAGGGAGAGACAGGAAGTAACATACAAGGGAGCCCCAATAAGGCTAGCAGCTAAGTTCCCCACAGAAACACTATAAGCCTGAAGGGAATGGCAAGAAATATTCTAAGTACTGAAAAGCAAAGGCCTACAATCAAGACTACTCTACACAGCAAGACTCTCAATTAAAATGGAAGGTGAAATAAGGAGTTTCCCAGACAAAAGGCAAAAAGAATATACCTGTACCAAACTAGCATTGCAAGATATGCTAAAGGGACTGCTTCAAGAAGATAAAGAACAAGAGTGAGAGAGGAACACAAGTACAAGGGGAAAAAATGAATAAGTACCTGTCAATAATAACTTTAAATGTAAATGAATTAAATGCTCCAATTAAAAGGCATAGAGTAGATGAATGGATAAGAAAACAGGATCCACACATAAATGCAACCTAAAAGAGACCCACCTCAGAACGAAAGACCTAAACAGACTGAAGTAAAGGGATGAAAAAAAATATTCCAAGCAAACGGACAGGAAAAAAAGCTGGAGTAGCAATACTTATAGCAGACAAAATATACTTCAAAATGAAGGCCATGAGAAGAGACACAGAAGGACACTTCATAATACTGAAAGGAAGAATCCATCAAGAAGACATAAACATTGTATATCTATATGCACCCAACATAGGAGCACCCAATCATATAAGGAAAATCCTGGAGGACGTCAAGAAAGATATAGTGAACAATACACTTATAGTAGGGGATTTAATGACCCACAGTCAACAATGGATAGATCATCCAAACAAAATATCAACAAGGATATTGTGGAACTGAACGACACATTAGATCAAATGAACCTAACTGATATATATGGAATATTTCATCCCAAAGAAGCAAAATACACATTCTTTTCAAATTCACATGGAACATTTTCAAAGACAGACCACATGATAAGACACAAAAAAGTCTCTACAAATTTAAGAAAATTGAAATCATATCAAGCATTTTCTCAGACCACAATGGCTTAAAACTGGAAACCAACCTCAAGGAAAAAAATGAAAACATTCAAACTCATGGAAACTGAATAGCATTCTATTAAACAATGAATGGGTCAACACTGAGATCAAAGAAGAAATCAAAAAGTTTCTGGAAACAAATGAAAATGAAAATACAACAGTCAAAAACCTATGGGACACAACGAAGGCAGTCCTGAAAGTTCATAGCAATACAGGCCTACCTGCAAAAGAGAAACATTTCAAATAAACAACCTAACCCTACATCTACAAGAAGTGGAGAAACAACCATAAACAAAGGCCAGAATGAGCACAAGGAAGGAAATAATCAAGATCAGAGCAGACTTGAATGACATAGAGACTAAAAGAACAATCAAAGGATTAATAAATCCAGCTCATTCTTTGAAAAGACAAAGAAAATTGACAAGCCTTTAAGCAGACTCATCAAGAAAAAAAGGGAGAGGTGAAAATGAGTAAAATCAGAAATGAAAGAGGAGAAATTACAACTGAGACCACAGAAATACAACAGATTGTAAGGAATTACTATGAACAAATATATGATAAGAAATTTGAAAACCTATGAGAAATGGACCAATTTCTAGAAAAATATAATCTTCCAAACTGAATGAAGTAGAAGCAGAAAGCCTGAAGAGACAAATAGCAGGTGGTAAAATTGAAGCAGTAATCAAAAACTCCAGGCACAAAAAAAGGCCTGGACCAGATAGTTTCACAGGAGAATTTCACAAAACATTTAAGGAAGAGCTAACCCCTGTCCTTTTCTCACTATTCCATAAAATCCAAGAAGAGGGAAGACTCCTAAATGTTTTTATGAGGCCAGCATCATCCTAATCCCAAAACCAGATAAAGACACAACAAAGAAAGGAAACTACAGGCCAATATTGCTGATGAATATAGATGCTCAAATCCTCAACAAAATATTGGCTAATCGCATCCAACAATACCTTAAAAAGATCATACAACATGATCAAGTGGGATTCACCCCACGGATGCAAGGATGGTACAATGTCTGCAAATCAATAAACGTAATGCATTACATAAAAAAAAAAAGAAAAGCAAAAATCACAGAATCATATCAGTAGATGCAGAAAAAGCATTTGATAAGGTACAGCACCCATTTATGATAAAAACACTCAGCAAAGTGGGAATAAAGGGTGCATACCTCAACATGATAAAGGTTATGTGCGAGAAACCGACATCCAACATTATACTGAACAGGCAAACACTGAAAGCTTTCCCAATAAGATTGGGAACAAGACAAGGATGTTCTTTTTCACCACTTCTATTCAACATAGTATTAGAAGTCCTAGCTACAGTGATCAGACAAGAAAAAGAACTGAACAGCAACTAAATTGGAAAGGAGGAAGCAAAACTGTCATTGTTTGCAGATGACATGATAGTATATACAGAAAACCCTATAAACTCCACCAAAAATCTACTCGACCTAATAAGTGAATTTGTCAAAACAGCAAGATACAAAGGCAATATTCAGAAATCGAAGGCATTTTCGTACACCAAGAATGAATATCAGAAACCAAAATCAGGGGGAAAAAATTCCTTGTTGTTACTATAACAACAAGAAAAATGAAGTACCTAGGAATAAACTTAAGCAAGGAGGATAAAGACCTGTACTCAGAAAACTACTCAACACTGAAGAAAGAAATGAAGGAAGACACAAATAAATGGAAGCATTTCCCATGTTCATGGACTGGAAGAATTGACATAATCAAAATGTCCATACCACCCACAGCAATTTATAGATTCAATGCAATCCCTATTAAGACACCAATAACATATATCACAGATATAGAACAAACATATCAGAAATTTATATGGAACCATAAAGGACCCTGAATAGCTGCAACAATTTTGAGAAAGAAGAACAAAGTAGGAGGGATCACAATACCTGATATCAAACTATATTACAGGGCCACTGTAATCAAAACAGTCTGGTACTGGCATAAGAAGAGACATATAGATCAATGGAACAGAATAGAGAGCCCAGAAATAAACCCAGGTCTCTGTGGTTACTTAATATTCAACAAAGGGGGCAGAAGCATAAAATGGAGTAAAAATAGCCTCTTCAACAAATGGTATTGGGAGATCTGGACCTCTACATGTGAAAAAATTAAATTTGACCACCAACTTACACTATACACAAAAATAAACTCAAGATGGATAAAAGACTTAAATGTAAGTTGTAACACTATGAAATTATTAAAGGAGACTACAGGGAGGAAAATCTCAGATATTCCATGCAGCAATATTTTCACTAATATGTCCCCTATAGCAAGGGACATAAAGGAAAGAATAAACAAATGGGACTTCATCAAAATAAGAAGCTTCTGCATGGCTAAAGAAAACATCAACAAAATGAAAAGGGAACAACCATATGGGAAAATACATTTGCCAATGAACCTCGGACAAGGGTTTCATCTCCAAAACATATAAACCTACATGACTCCACTCCAGGAAGACAAACAGCCTGGTTAAAAAAATGGACAAAGGACCTGAACAGACACTTCTCCAAGGAGGACATACACAGGATCCAGAGACACATGAAAAGATACTCAGCATCACTAGCCAGCAGAGAGTTGCAAATTAAAACCACAATGAGATACCACTTCACACCAATCAGAATGGCCATCATGAACAAACCAACAAAAAAGTGCTAGCAAGAATGTGGGGAAAAGGGAACCCTAGTGCACTGTTGGTGGGAATGCAGACTGGTGCAGCCTCTGTGGAAAACAGTATGGAATTACCTCAGAAAACTAAAAATGGAACTGCCTTTTGACCCAGCAATTCCACTGCTGGGATTATACCCTAAGAATCCTGAAACACCAATTCAAAAGAACCTGTATACCCCAATGTTCATAGCAGCATAATTTACAATAGCAAAGTGTTGGAAGCAACCTAAGTGCCCATCAGTAAATGAGTGGATCAAAAAACTGTGGTACATTTACACAATGGAATACTTCACAGCAGAAAGAAAGAAACAACTACTACTCTTTGCAGCAGCATGGGTGCAACTGGAGACCATTATGCTTAGTAAAAAAAGCCAGATGGTGAAAGACAGATACCATATGATTTCACCTGTAAGTGGAACCTAATCAACAAAACAAACAAGCAAGCAAAATATCACCAGCAACATTGAAATAAAAAACAAACTGACAGTAACCAGAGAGGAAGAAGGAGGGTGATGACAGGGGAAAGGGAGGGGGAGGCTCATCAAGGAACATGCATAAAGGACCCATCGACAAAGCCAAATGGGGAAGGATTGAGGGTGGGAGGTGGGGTGGGTGGGACTGGGGAAAGTGGTGGCGGGAAAATGTTGATGTGGGAGTGATGTGATGGGGTGCAGGGTGGAGTGGATAAAGGGGAGAATAAAATGAGACAACTGTAATAGCATAATCCATAAAGTATACCAAAAAAAAAAATGAATCTAAACTACCGAGTTACACCATATACAAGAATAAAGTCAAAATGGTAAATGACTTAAATATGTCATGATACCATAAAAGTCCTATTGGGAAACATAGCCAGTAAAATATCAGATATCCCACACTGCAATATTTTTGCCAATATATCTCCAAGGGTAAGGGAAATAAAGGAAAAAACAAACAAATGGGACTACATCAAATTAAAAAGCTTCTGCATGGCCAAAAACACCATCATCAAAATGAAAAGTGAGTCGACTGTATGAGAGAACATATTTGCCAATGATACATCAGACAAGGGTTTGATCTCCAAAATATATAAAGAATGCATACGACCCAACACCAGGAAGACAAACAATTGAATTTAAAAATTGGCCAAAGGAATCGGAACAGACACTTCTCCAAGGATGACATGCAGATGGCACATGGACCTATGAAAAGATGATTAACATCATTAGCCATCTGAGAGATGCAAATTAAAACCACAACGAGATACCACTTCACACCAATCAGAATGGTCATCATAAACAAATCAACAAACAACTAGTGCTGGCGAGGATGTGGAGAAAAGGGAACCCTAGTGCACTGTTGGTAGAAATGCGGACTAGTGCAGTCACTGAGGAAAACAGTTTGGAATTTCCTCAAAAAACTAAAAATGGAACTGCCTTTTGACCTGGCATTTCCACTGCTGAGTATATACCCCAAGAATCTCTAAACACCAATTCAAAAGAACTTACACCCCCCGCCCCCATATTCATAGCAGCCTTATTTACAATAGCCAAGTGCTGGAAACAGCTTAAGTGCCCATCAGTAGATGAGTGGATCAAAAAACTTTGGTACATTGTCACAATGGAATACTACATGGAAGAAAGAAGGACCTCCTACCTTTCACAACCGCACAGGTGGAACTGGACTATATGCTAAGTGAAATAGGCCAGTCAGTGAAAGGCAAATACCATGTGATCTCTTATAAGAGGAGTCTAATGAATGAAACAAACTAATGAGCAAAAAAGAATGAGTGGCATGGAAAAATGAAACAGACTAACAGCAGACAGCAGTGAGTGGGGAGGGGGATAACGGTGGAGAGAAGGGGAAGGGACTAAGTCAAAGAACATGGGTGAATGACTCATGGACATGGACAGCGGTGTGGGGATGGAGTGTGGAAGCAGGGGCGTGCTGGGCAAAGGAGGGCAGTCAGGGGAAAATTGGGCCAACTGTAATAGAATGATAATAAAAAAATTAAAATCAATCTTTCTTCCATGGTGAAAATGAAAAGCCAAATTATTTTTAGGCCATTTTATTTTTGTTTTCCTCTTCTCTGCAGACCATGCATCTTCTTATTGCCTGTTCCTGGGGGTGGCTGCTACCACTGCCCTGCCCTCGGTGGGCTATTGAACTGCAGAGAACATTTTCACAGGACCCTCTTCCGTCCTTTAGCCTCCGCTTCCCCTGAAATCCCCAGCCACCTGAGCATGCGGAGAGTAAATCAAAGCCCCTTAATGCTAAGTTTCACTGCCCAGAACATTTGGTGCAGGGAGTGGAATCCTGAGGGGAGAACAGAATCACAGAGACGAAGTGTCAGGAACATTGTGTGACAGCCAGTGCAGGAGAAATGTTGGGGGAACTGGAGGCTTTGCCCCGCAGAGTGATACGTATAATCACCTGGACAGGAAACAAAGCATGGGATGGGACTAAACAGTGATTCAGATTCTGATTCCAAATGCTGGAGAACTCAAAACAAAAAGAGGAAAACAAGTGTTTAAAAATGGCTCTTTGTACAAATAATACTAATTACAGTCATTCATGTAAACTAATTGCTATGTTCCCTAATCACCATGCAGCATATTGACAATAGTTTATCCCATCGCATATGTGTCAGGTTAACTAAGTGTAACTGGACAATATGTCCCCTATCATCACAGTTTATAGCTCATGTAGCCAAACATAGCCTATCTGCTCACTGGGTTAAAGATTTTAGTGGAACGTTTGTCCCATGATTCCCCCTTACCCCCGTAAAAGCTGAATACTAGGAAGCTTTGGGCCTTCCACAGTTGGGGACTTAGTCACTGCTCCCTGCTTTTGTTAATGTCTCTCTGCGTGGCCGTCCACTGCAACTGCTGCTGTGCTTCCATCTGTTGGGACTCAGGCTAACTTCAAAAAACACAATGGAAACTTCCAGTCTTTCAGCAGGAGAGTGTTTGGCATTGATTCGTGGTAATTAATCAAGAAGGCAAAAATAAGGAGTGCTGCTGTCTGCAATGCTTAAATTATTATCCACCGACCAAGGAGATTAAAACTTATCACTCACCGAGATATATGTACAACCACCTTAGATTCCAGATTTCCCAAAATCTAGATTTCAAATATGCTGTCCCCCAATTTTGGTTCAGAAAATATGATCTCTGCTCTCAGGTCCGTGACTGTCCACCTGCACATTACCTGAAACGACAATGAAGGGTTTTCATGTGGAGTGGATCCAAGTGCTCCATAGTACTGCTCAATTTCAGCCTCCCTTTGGGGAGTAGAATGGAATGGTAGTGACAGTGGGCACGCCACCAGGTCTTCCTGATAGTCAACATCGTGCAAGCTGTTCGAACTCTGCAGCCATGGACCAAACCCCCCACATGCAGATCTGGCAACATTGACTCAGTTGCTGTTTCAGAATGTTTGCTATTTTGAAACAAGAAAATGATTTGGGAAACTACGGTCCATTTGACAACAAACAGGTAATAATTTTAAATGACTGTATTAGTTCCCTATCGCTATTGTAACAAATTACCACAAACTGAATGGTTTAAAACAAAATCTATTTCTTATCTTTAATTCTGAAAGCCAGAGGTCCAAAATGGATTGGCAGAGGCTCTAGGAAAGAATCTGTTTCCTTGCATTTTCCAGCTTTTATAAGCCACCTGCATTCCTCAGTCCTTGGTCCCTGTCTTACCCTGACCTATGCTTCCATGGTCACATTTCCTTCTCAGATTCTCCCACACCTTCTCTATTACAAGGGCCACTGCAATTGTAACAGGCCCACCCAGATAACCTATGTCAGGGGTCCCCAATCCCCAGGCCACACAGCAGGAGGTGAGTGGCGGGCGACCGAGTAAAGTTTCATCTGTTTTTACAGCAGCCCCCCCATCACTCACATTACCACCTGAGCTCTGCCTCCTGTCAGATCATTGGCATCACTAGATTCTCACAGGAACTGTGCATGCAAGGGATTTAGGTTGCATGCTCCTTATGAGAATTTAATGCCTGGTGATCCGAGGTGGAGCTGAGGCGGTAATGCTAGCGCTGGGGAGTGGCTGCAAATACAGATTATCATTAGCAGAGAGAACTAACTGTACAGAGACCATAATAAATCAGTTGCTTGCAGACTCATATCGAAACCCTATCAGTGAGTGGTAAGTGACAGTCAAGCTGCATCTGGTGTCAGGCTTTATAGTTGCAAGTGAGTTGATGTACTACAGGTGCACAGCTTCTCCTTGTGGCAGCTTTAAGTCAGAAACTGACAATTATTTTAGCCTCTGTGAGCCCACCCATTATTTTATTTACCTCTTCCGCCTGTGTCTCTTTCCCACATGGCACACTTGCTTCAGTCGCAGTTTTGGTAAGCCCACCTGCTAACCCTAGCATGTGGTGAGCTGTAAAATTATTTCATTATATATTATAATGTAATAATAATAGAAATAAAGCACACAATAAATGTAATGTGCTTGAATCATCCTAAAACCATCCCCCCCATTCTGGTCTACAAAAAAGTTGTCTTCCACAAAGCCAGGTTCTGGTGCCAAAAAGGTTGGGGACTGCTGATCTAGGATATTGCAGGATAATATTCCCATTTCAAAATGCCTGACCTAACCACATCTGCAAATTCCCTTTTGTTACATAAACTAACAGTTACAAGTGAGGGAGGTGATTGTTCTGCCTACTGCAATGATTAGGAAATTGGTGCTAAAACAAGGAGAGCATTTCTGATACAATGTTAATTGCAGCAAAATGCACAACTGATTCCTATAGCAAAAAAGAAATGTAAACATGGACTAGAAAATCAGAGTTAAATGTGAGAAAGTTCTGTAAAAATAGCAGGATTGTGGATGATTTCCTTTCTCTACCACTTCACCTCTAGCCAATCATTTTCTTTAATGGTATATTATGGGCAGGGAGATGATTTGATATTTATCAGAGCACACAAAGAAAGACAGTAGTTAAAAGTGGAAAATAGTACATATATTATCTTAACAAATAACTAGAAGTCTCACTTTCCTCTCTAATTTGTAAAAACTGGAAATAAATAAATGAATGAAAGCAAAACCAAAATTAACTTTGTCAGATGGAAGAGTAGTCATCTTCACTTTCATGACTTCAATTTCACTTTCATGATGCAGTCAAGTAAACAAAGGTAGTATAATTATTCATAATATCGAAAGAGAAAGAACAAATATTAAGTGAATCTAGAAACTTAACTCTGCTCTAATTCTTTAGACATTCAATGTTTATAGTCTAAATTTATTTTTTATAAATTTTTATAACAGTTTTCTAGAGATATATTGCACATACATTCACAAAGTTGGGCAAGCATCACCACTGTCTAATTTCAGAACATTTTCATCACCCCCAGAAGAACCCCCATACCCATGAGCAGTTGCTCCTCATTCCCCCTCCCCCAGCCCTCTGGCAACAACTAATCTGCTTTCTGTCTCTATGCATTTTCCTATTCTGAACATTTCACATTAACGGAATCACACCATATATGGCCTTTACAAGTAGTATTACTTAACATAATGTTTTCAAGTTTCATCCATGTTGTAACATGGATCAGTATTTCATTCTATTGTTCATCTCAATCACATTTCATTGTATAAATACACCTCATTTTATTTGTCCACTCATCAGTTGATGGACATTTGGGGTGTTTCCATTTTTGGACTATTATGTATAATACAATGATGTTATGAACATTTGTGTACCAGTGTTAGCGTAGACATAGTTTTCATGTCATTTATACTTAGCAGTGAAATTGCTGGGTCATATGGTAACTTTATGTTTAACATTTTGAGGAACTGTTGATCTGCTTTCCGAAGTGGCTTCATCACTTTACAACACCACCCACAATACACGAGGGGTTAAATTTTTAAACATCCTCATCAACACTTGATATCATCCTTATTAAAAATTATAGCAACCCTAGTAAGTATGAACTGCTATGTCATTGCAGTTTTGATTTTCATTTTCTTAGTCATAATGATGCTGAAACATCTCCACATGTAGCTCTTGGCCATTTGTCTCTCCTCCTTGGAGAA
This sequence comes from Mormoops blainvillei, assembly GCA_004026545.1. NCBI lineage: Eukaryota > Metazoa > Chordata > Mammalia > Chiroptera > Mormoopidae > Mormoops > Mormoops blainvillei. The sequence goes on from PVJD01008758.1 coordinate 56,841, forward strand.
CTATTTATTCAAATCTTTGTTAAAAGCGAGTTATTAATCTTTTCATTGTTGAATTGTAAGAGTACTTCATATATTCTGGACACAAGTCCCTTTTCAGGTACATGATTTGCAAATATTTTTCCCATTCTGTTGGTATGTTATTAATTTTTCAAAACCAAACACTCTCTAGGCACATTGATTCAATATTATAATAATACCAGAAAACTTAAACTAAGTTTTAAGTTTTAAACTAAGTAAAGGTATTATTCTTTTCACATTTGTATTTGTATTTTTCTCTCCATTTCCTATTTTCTGTTTACAGTCAAGTAGTACAATTACAAAATTTTTAACACTTGATTATCAAAGGTAAATATTACCTTCACACTGAATACACAGTGGAACTCCTCTCTGTAAAATACATGGTTTTTTTTAAGATTATTTATTTATTTATTTCTCTTTAGAGAGAGGGGAAGGGAGGGAGAAAGAAAGGGAGAGAAACATCAGTGTGTGGTTGCCTCTCACACACACCCCACCAGGGACCCAGCCCACTACCCAGGCATGCACCCTGACTGGGGACTGAACGAGCGACACTTCAGTTTGCAGGCCGGCACTCAATTCACTGAGCCACACTAGCCAGGGCAAACACTTGTTCTTTTTACCCAGCGCTGCAGTTCTCATTTCTTTAATGTATAATGGAGGGAGAGAGAGAAAGAGAGAAAGAGAGAGAGAGAAGGAAAGATTTTTCTAATAAGTACTCTCTTCTCTTGTCTTTTACTCATAAATTGAAGATAATATTCCATCTCCTAGCTCTAGGTAGTTCCCATGGTTTGCTTCTGTCAAAACTCAGAACAATAAGGATGAACTTCCTGTTCTGTTAGGGTTGCTTTTTTCTTTCTTGCTGTCAGTGCTTGCTGCTGTGCTTTTTAACCATGAAAATATTTTAGGGAGCCATAATCCTTAATTGCACAAATGATAATCTCTGGCTAGGCTGTCTCCAAATTTTAATAACCCAGAAGTTTATATTAGAAAGGACCATCAACCAAATAATTGTCCTGGAATAGAATGATTTCAGGTACTACAATTTTTGTCTCTCTTTTTGGCTTTGCCCATTATTCTATACTCTATCTTTAGAAAGCTATTGACATGTATCAAATCATGTCACTTATTTCTTTCACTAGCTTCTCCTATGACAAGATAGCTATAATCTGACCTGAGATCTTCCTGCTTTTTCACCCTTTGGACCTTTCTTAAAACTGAAATGTTAGCATTTAAGGTTCTCTCTCAATACTCTTAGGAGGTATTTTGATAAAATGGTATACATAGCAAAGTTATATTCCTTCTATGAAATGGGAGTTATGTGCAGCCCTTGGTGATCGAGCATCATGACAGAGTAGTATCCGATAAGGCCAAGTAAGAGTCTTCTCTGTTGTAAAGTTATTGTGAATAGCTCAAATTAAATTTCTCAACTGTTGTTAGGATTTTAAGAGTTTTTTAAGGAAAAAAAGAATTACCATGAAAGCCTAATAGTTGATTCCACTGTCGTTCCTGTATACCTGACTCTCATCCATTTAAAATTAGCAGGAAATTCCACCGTGGCTTGTTAATTTAGTTAGCTAAATTATCAGTGAGATAACTACATTGATTATTTATCATTACAAAATGGAATATTAAATAGTAAATATTTATAAAAACTAATAATAACATCTGGGTAAAAAATAGGTAAAGGGATTAAGAAGCACAAAGTGGCAGTTATAAAACAGTCATGGGGATGTAAAGTACAGCATAGAGAATGTAGTCAATAATAATGTAATAGCTATGTACGGTGTCGGGGAGCTACTAGATCTATCAGGTGGAACCACTTCAGGTTATATAAATGTCGAACCACTATACTGTAGACCTAAAACTAATATAATATTAAATGTCAATTGTAATTGAAAATAAAATAATAATAACAGGAAATTATGCTCATATTAAGTGAGAAAGCAGGATAAACAATGGTAGGTTCAGTGTAATTGCAACTGTATGCATAAAAATGCATTTAAAGATCAAAAGGAAATACACCAAAGTATTACTCTAATTCTCCTGCCTTGGACATCAGAGCTCCCGGTGCTCAGGTCCTCAGACTTGGACTGAATTATACCATCAGCTTCCCTGGTTCTTCAGTATGCAGATGGCACATGTGGGACTTCTCAGCCTTCATAATCTTCTGAGCCAATTCCTATAATATATGTCCTCTCATGTATATACCTATACATATCCTACTGGTTCTGCTTCTCCATAGAACCCTGAATAATATACACGTACAAATGTAAAACCATTCTTAGCTTGCAGGCCATACACAAACAGATGACAGGCTATATTTGGTCCATAGACCAAACTCCCTCAGGGGTTTGTCAACTCCTGTTCTAGGTAATAATGAATATAGCTACAAACCTAGAGCTCCATTACCATGGAGGACTGGGAGTTGGGGAAAATGTTAGAAGTATAATGAAGAAACAAATAGTTCTCTCTGTTACAGTACATATTTGTGTTATGGTGTTTTAAAAATTTAAGGCTACCAGTTATTTGAAATAATAGGAAAATGCTCATGATGTAAGCTTAAAAGGCAAACACAAAGTTTATTATGTATATTTTAAAGCCACAAACAAATTAGACATGAAAAGAAACCAATAAGAAAATTTTCTAAAACATGATATTGACTCTCTCTGGTTGATTTTCTCCTGGGTTATTTCATTTAACTTATCTTCCCTATTTGTCTGAATTTTAACAATATTATTATAATGACCACATATTACCATTTAAATTATATATTTTTAAGAGTAAAAAAATCATCAATAATTTAGACTATCCCTTTCAAATATAAGAATAAACATATTTTTCATCTACTGTGAATTATGGCACAGTAATATATTAAAAGTGAAATACCTGTTAAAATTTCAGAGATGAAAAGCACCTTGCAATCATCAACTTCAACTTCCATATAAAATTTTGTTTTCAGTTTACAACAGTTTACTATTAGAAAAAGATTACTTGTTCTTTAGTTATTACGTGGAGAAATTAGATGTCATTTCTCATCACAGGTTTGAAAGCAAAGAGCTCAACAATGAAGGAAATAATTTTCTAATCACTGATTTTCAGCAACAAACATACTTTAAGTTTTGTGGGGGAGAATCGAAGTTGGGGAGCTTAAATGGTCACAGCAGTTGGGGAACACCACTGACACTTGGTGGCAGGGATCAGAACTCCTCCAATGCAGGGAGAGCCTTGCTTAATCAAGAGAAGTCCTAAGTCTCACATGACTTTCATATAGATACAAACCCATTGACAATTATATGAGCTTAGAGCTTCACTCAGATTTACAGAAAAGCCTAATTATTCTTTGCATGTTTTTCTACATTTGACCCTTGAATTGTGTGGGTCCTCTTACATGTGGATTTTTTTTTCAGTAAATATGTCCTGTACTGTAAATGTATTTTCTCTTATGATTTTCTTTTCTGTAGTTTACCTTATTGTAAGAATATAGTACATAACAGATATACAATATACATCTTAATCAACTGTTTATTATATCGGTAAGGCTTCTGGTCAGCAGTAGGTTATTCGTTGTTAAGTTTCAGAGTAGTCAAAAGTTATATTTGGATTTCTGACAATGTGGAGGGTTGGCACACCTAAACACTGTATTCCTCAACGGTCAACTTGTACATTAAATTTCTTAGTACAGCAATTACTATATTTTAAGGAAACTTAAAATTTGCTTGTTTTGAAACTTTGCCAAGAGTTGTTCACTATTTCAGAAAATTTTATCACCAATAGCAACATTGTGCATACTATTTGAGTCAAAAATGCAACACAGCTGAATCTGGCTATATTTGTAGCAATCATATCTATGATGAGCTTGCATAGTGGGGCAAGCATCTGATCTCACTATCTCTTCTAATACATTCATGCCCAAACATTTACATGTGAAATACATATTATTTGGTTGTCTTTCAGAACACTAATTCAAATGAACGCAAGCACCCCTATATTCATTGCAGCATTATTTACAATCGCCAAGATTTGGAAGCAGCCCAGTTGTCCATCAGAAGATGAGTGGATAAAACAACTATGGGACATTCACACAATGGAATAATACTTGGCCATGTAAAAGAAGAAAATTTTGCCTTTTGCGACAGCAGGGGTGGACCTGAAGAACTCTATGTTAAGTGAAACAAGCCAGTCAGAAAAAGACAAATACCATATGATTTCACTCATATGTGGAATCTAATGAATGAACTGAACTAACAGGCAAAATAGAGACAGACTTGTGGATAGAGAGCAGGTGGACGGCTCTGGGGGATGGAGGAATCGAGCGAAAAGGAAAAAGGACTCATGGACTTGGACAATAGTGTGGAGGTAGAGGGGGAAGAGGAATATAAGGTGGATAAATGGTAATGAAAAAATACAATTAAAAATCTTTTAAAAAGAAATATATATTATTTAAATTACCTTTTTTATTTATTTTGATCTTCTGGTCTAATGTTAAAAAACTGTGTATAAGCTGGGAGTGGTTTTGGATAGAAAGTATTTAATAATTGGTCCCTAATTGAAACCCTCAAAAAATTAGAGATAACTAGGGAAGGGGAGTCTGAAGCTAAATGATTTTTTTCCTGTGGAATTTTATTTTTACCAGTTTTCCATGGGCTCAATTTTGTTACAGGTTTCAGATAAAGAAATTTATGAGTTGGAAGATCCAAGATTCAATGTGGTGCTGCCTATGGCTGAAGAGCTTTGATTCTCTACAATGTGCTTCCCATCCTCCTCCACATTAAATGGATTTCATTACATGTCTCAGGGTAATATCCAAAAGAATAAAGGCAGAAACTGCAGGGCCTCTTGAGACGTAGGATCCAGAACTCACACAGCATCATTTCTGCCACTTTTTTTTTTTTTTTTTTTTTGGTTAAAGCTAAGGAGCTAATCCAAACGCAAGGCGGGGAAGAAAAAGACTCCACTTCTGAAAAGGGGGAATGGCAGTGTCACATTGCACGAGAACATGTAGCCGGATGGGTGAAATGTGTAAATATTAAATAATCTATTCAAAGAAATTTTTCTGCATCTAACTCTTCCTTGGTCTTTGCCCATCAATCAAAACCACATAAAATAAGGCAAATCCTTTTTTCAAATAATATCTTTGGAACTGTTTGAAAAGAGTTATAATATGACTCATAGGTCTACCCTTACTTTGTTCTTTTTACCATTTCTCAATTAGCTTATCTGACTTTACCCTGGATTTATAGAATAAAATAGCGAATACTTCCACTTTTCACTGAAGTACGAATACATTCAGTAAAGTAAAAGTGGTAAGTGTAGATCTCAATGAAGGCTTACATCTATTTACATTTATTTCATTGTGACCCAGATCAAGATATAAAATATTTCCAGAATACAAGAGGTTCTTTTATGCTCTTCCAAGTCAATTTTCCACTCCCAGCAAAGGCAACCACTATCCTGATGACTTTATCATTGAGTGGGATTTTTTTCCTTTTTACTGAATTTATTGGGGTGACACTGGTTAATAAAATTATGCAGGTCTCAGGTGCACAATTCCACAACGTACCATCTGTATACTGTATTGTGTGTTCATCATCTCAAGTCTCTGTGCAGCCCCATTTATAGCCCCTGAATCCTCCTCCACCTTCCCCCACCCTTCCCCCTGCAATCACTACACTGTTGTCTATGTGCATGAGTTTTTTCTTTTTTTATTTTTTGCTCAGTCCCTCCACCCCATCCCCATCCAGTCCCCCAAACACCCCCTGACAACTATCATCCCGTTCTTTATGAGTTTGTCTCCATTTTCCTTGTTAGCCATTTTCTTCATTAGATTCCTCATATAAGTGAAATCATATGGCACTTGTCTTTCTCTGACTGGCTTATTTCACTTAGCATAATGCTCAGCAGGTCCATCTACACTGTCGCAAAGGGTAAGATTTCCTTCTTTATGGCTGAGTAGTATTCCATTGTGTAAACATACATTTCACAGAATTAGAACAAATATTCCAAAAATATTTATATGGAACCTTAAAAGACCCTTAATAGCCAAAGCAATCTTGAGAAAAAACAAAGTTGGAGGAATCACACTACCTGATATCAAACTATACTGTCAGGCCATTGTAATCAAAACAGCATGGTATTGGCATAAAAACATATATAGAGATCAATGGAACAGAATAGAGAGCCTAGAAATAGACCCATACCTTTACAGTCAATTAATATTTGACAAAGAAGGCAAAATCATTGAGCATTTTGTCTGTTCTTGAACTTCATGTAAATGGACTAAGACTATTTACTCCTTTTTTTTGCTTTGTTTAAATATTAAAAATAATTTTTTGGTATCATTTATAGATTATGCTATTACAGTTGTCCCATTTTTTTCTCCCCTTTCTCCCCTCCACCCTGCACCCTATCCCATCATCCCCCTACCTTAGTTCAAGTCTATGGGCTGTACGTATCAGTTCCTTGGCTTCTCAATTTCCTATACTATTCTTAGCCTCCCCCTATCTATTTTTTTTTGTTTCGTTTTGTTTTTGTCAACATTTTCCCACCACCACTTTCCCCAGCCCCACCCATACCCACCTCCGTCTCTCAATCCTTCCCCATTTGGCTTTGTCCATGGCTCCTTTGTGCATGTTCCTTGATGACTCCTGCCCTCCTTTTTCCCCATTATATCTCTTGCCTCCTCCCCTCTGGTTACCGTCAGTTTGTTTTTTATTTCAATGTTGTTGGTGATATTGCTTGCTTGCTTATTTTGTTGATTAGGTTCCACTTACAGGTGAGATCATATGGTATCTGTCTTCCACTGCTTGGCTTATTTCACTTAGCATAATGTTCTCCAGTTCCATCCATGCTTTCGTGAAGGGTAGTAGCTCTTTCTTTATTTCTGCTGCATAGTATTCCATTGTGTAAATGTACCACAGTTTTTTGATCCACTCACTTACTGTTGGGTACTTAGGTTGCTTCCAACACTTGCCTATTATAAATTGTGCTGCTATGAACATTGGGGTGCATAGGTTCTTTTGAATTGGTGTTTCAGGATTCTTAGGGTATAATCCCAGCAGTGGAATTGCCGGGTCAAAAGGCAGTTCCATTTTTAGTTTTTTGAGGAAATTCCAAACTGTTTTCCACAGTGACTGCACCAGTCTACATTCCCACCAACAGTGCACTAGGGTTCCCTTTTCTCCACATCCTCACCAGCACTTGTTGTTTGTTGATTTGTTTATGATGGTCATTCTGTCTGGTGTGAAGTGGTATCTCATTGTAGTTTTAATTTGCATCTCTCTGATGGCTAGTGATGCTGAGCATCCTTTCATGTGTCTCTGGGCCCTGTGTATGTCCTCCTTGGAGAAGTGTCTGTTCAGGTCCTTTTCCCATTTTTTAATTGGATTGTTTGTCTTCCTGGAGTGGAGCTGTATGAGTTCTTTATATATTTTGGAGATGAAACTCTGTCCAAGGTATCATTGGCAAATATATTTTCCCATATGGTTGGTTCCCCTTTCATTTTGCTGATGTTTTCTTTAGCTGTGCAGAAGCTATAGACTCCACAAAAAAACTACTTGACCTAATAAGTGAATTTGGCAAAACAGCAAGATACAAGGTCAATATTCAGAAAAGAAGGCACTTTTATATACCAAGAGTGAAATAGCAGAATCAGAAATCAAGGAAAAAATCCCATTTACTATAGCAGCAAGAAAAGTAAAGTACCTAGGAATAAACCTAACCAAGGAGGATAAAGACCTGTACTCAGAAAACTACATAATGCAGAAGAAAGAAATGAAGGAAGACACAAATAAATGGAAGCATATTCCATGTTCATGGACTGGAAGAATTAACATAATCAAAATGTCCATACTACCCAAAGTAATTTATAGATTCAGCACAATCCCTATTAAAATACCAATGACATATATCACAGATATAGAGCAAACATTTCAAAAATTTGTATGGAACCTAAACGATCTGAATAGTTGCAGCAATTTTGAGAAAGAAAAACAAAGTAGGAGGGATCACACTACCTGACATCAAACTATATTATAAGGCCACTATAATCAAAACAGTCTGGTACTGGCATAAGAACAGACACATAGATCAATGGAACAGAATAGAGAGCCCAGAAATAAACCCATGTCTCTTAATATTCAACAAAGGGGGCAGAAGCATAAAATGGAGTAAAAATAGCCTCTTCAACAAAAGGTATTGGGAGATCTGGACAACTACATGCAAAAAAATTAAATTTGATCACCAACTTACAGCACACAGAAAAATAAACTCAAGATGGATAAAAGACTTAAATGTAAGTTGTGACACTATGAAAGTCCTAAAGGAGAACATAGGCAGGAAAATCTCAGATATTCCACACAGCACTATTTTCACCAATATGTCCGCTAATGCAAGGGACATAAAGGAAAGAATAAACAAATGGGACTTCATCAAAATAAGACTATTTACTCTTTTGTGTCTGACTCATTTAACTCAATAAGTGCCATCCATGTTGCTGTGGGTAGCATTAGTTTATTTTTTGATATTGCTGAGTATAAATTTTATGTGGTATGACTATATTTATTTATTCAACTATTTCCTGTTAAGGAACTCTAGGTTGTTTCTAGGTTTAGACTCTTATAAATAAAGCTGCTGGAAACATTAATGTATATGTCTTTTGGTGGACATATACACTTATTTCCCTTTGCTACCTATCCGGGAGCCCTTAGAAAACACTGCCAGTTCAACAAAGGTTACCAACTTAAACTCCCACCAGCAATGTATGAGAGTTGCTGTTGCTTTACATCGTAATCTACTCTTGCTATTGTCCATCTACATTTTAGCCATTCTGAAGGTAGCAAATGCTTATTCTGTATTTATTCAGATGGTCACGTGATTTTTCTCTATTATTCTGCTAATGTAGGGGATTACATTGATTAATTTTCAAATATCAAGTCAACCTTGTATCCCTGCGGTAAATTTCATTTCGTTGTAGTGTGTTATGCATATTAGACCTGCTAAATTTATTTAGGATCGTTCTTTATGTGTTCATTAGAACTGTTAACCTGTAACTTTCTTTTATCCAAATGTCCTTGTCAGGTTAAGGTGATAAAAGTTGTGCTGGTGGATGTCACGAAGATGGTGGGAGAGGAGTCTTCTGACTTTGGTTGTCAACAGTTTGACTACTGTGTGCCTTGAGGTGTTTTTTGTTGTGGTTGTTTTGGTTTGGTTTTATTCTTTTAGGATTTGCTGAACTTCTAAAATCTGTGGGTTAGTATTAATCTCTACCTAAGTCTTCTCTTACACCTATGCGATGAGTTCCTAAGTTCCCATATTTTAAAACAATTTTGGAATGTAGATTTGATCCATTTTTTAACCTATGTCATTTCCTGGTTGTAATTCTTCAGCTTTTATTCTATTTTTGCCAACTTTTTCTCTATTTTCTTTAAATTGTTATTCTGTTTCCTTAAAGTCCCTGACAACTAATTCTAACATCTGTATAACCCATGGGTCTCCTGTTGACTGTTTTTTCTCTTGATTACTGATCATTTTTTCCATCTCTTTGAATGACTTTTTTTAATGTTATGCTACACATCGTATATAAAAGAACAATAGAAAATAAAGTTAATATTATTCCTGTTTGCACTTTCCTCTGTTATGCTAAGATAGCATAAGGAGATGATCACCTTAATTCAATTAAAAATGGGCTGCTTTAGGGCTTAGTTGAACCTTTATTTTGAGTTAGTTCACTCTGGTTTTCAATATATTTGATTTTTGTTTTGTTTTGTTTTGCATACTCCCTTTTCCACCAGGGCCCTTTATTCTAAGCATAGTGATGATGAAGGAGATTTCACTCTTATCTTTCTAGCCCAGTTCAATATCCCATGCAAATATCCTCTAGATAAAAATGGCTACATGTTTGGGGTGCCTCTATAGTCCATTCTGTCATGCAAACCTATGCAGCATTCAAAATTTCACTGTTTTTTCTTTCAACCAGCAGTGTTTCTCTGCCTAGGCCAAGGTAACTCTTCAGTCTATGGCCAAACTCAGCAAATGTCCTTCAGTAAGACAGGGCGGCAATCTCTGCTTATTAGGAAGGATCCTTCCTCTCTGAAATTTTCTTTCCTCTAGTCTACTGTGGTATCCAGGTCAGCAGCTACTGCAGCATCTGGGAACTGGTTAGAAATGAGAATTCCCTGACCCCAGCTCATGCCAACTGAATCAAAAACTCCGCAGAGTGGAAGCCAGTCGTCTGTTTTGACAAGACTTCCAGGTGATTCTGATACATATTAAAGTTTGAGAATGACTGATCTTGTCCTCTTTTTGTCTGATCAGCTTTCCAAAGTCTTTAAAAATGTTATTTTTATAATTTATGTACACTTTTCCCTAATTGTTAGGGGTAAGAACCATGAACTGCTGCTACTTAACTACCAGAAACGAAACTTCCTCACACTTGTTCTTGTTACTTTGTTAGCAAGGTAGAAGACTAGAATATTGGTATGTGATGGCCAATATTATCTCCCTTCTCTTTGAGCACATCGAAGTTGGTTTCAGGAAATTGTTTCATCAGCCACACAGTTCAGGTGACTTAAACTTCATCTGCAAGTTCAGGAATGGACCCTGACTGGCAGAACCAATCAGATTATTCCATCCATTCAGCCATGGTAACTGGTTCAAGAGTGGACACATGAGCCCACCAAATTCAGTGATGCCTGACTGTTTCTAGGAGAGAGACACTTTCTCCACTTCCACTGGTTTTTTATGGAGCCAGGATATAAAGTCTGAAGCTTGACTTCTTTTGACTAAAAATGAGGAGCATGAAACTACCAACGGCCACTTTGTAAAGCCTGACAATATAGCCTACTCTAAGGTAGATCTAAGAGGTGTGATCCAAATGACACTATTTGAACCCTACAAATAGGAAGCAAGCTACTCCTGAACCCTACACTACACATGAACTTTTCATATGCAAGTAGTATGACCAACCATTCTAGTTTGCCTGGGGCTATGGGGTTTCCAAGGAAGAGGGATTTTTAGTGCTAATACATGCAAAGTCCTGGGCAAACTGGGGTGACTTAATCCCTCTAGATACAAGAGGTATTTAGAATTAAAATATCTTTATATGTTATCATTGGGAATAAGATACAAATCGTCACTATGAAAAAGTGATGTAGTTTTTCCAATTTTTGTTTCATTTCCTTTATCTAAGACTTAGAAAAGGTGATGCATTTTAAACTTAAGTCACAGCCTGTCCATTTTCTGTTTCAAAATTGCTACAGGGCTTTAAAGAGGCTAAGCCATATATTAATCTAAATCCATTTATCAAAATGATGAATGAGTAGGAATGCATTTAAAACACATCATTAACAGTTTTCTGGAAAAGTACTGGGCAAGTTCACTTCCCTGGAAGCTATAAACTAAGAATGGTAAAAAAAACAAAGTTAATACTAACAATTTTAATTTGCATAATGTTTCATAAAAAGTGCTTTCAAAATGCCCGAAGAAATGTTTGTGAATTATACAGATGTAGTACGAGCTTTACCGCTTGTTAAATTAAAGGTTAGGTATACAGTGCACAGCATAGGGAAAACGGTCAATAATATAACTTTCTATAGTGACAGACGTACTAGAATTATTGTGGTGATAACATCATAAGGAATAAAAATGTCAAATATTGCATTGTGCACCAATAATAATATTGTACGTTTACTATACCTCAGTAACAAAAACAGGGAATATAATTCAAGTTTTTATTCTGTTGGTCCACATGACTTAACCTTTATCTGCATTTACATCCTTAGGTGTTCAGCAGGAATAATGTCGATGACCTACTGCATTTGGTCATGATGAGAAAAAGACTAAGATATGTACTCTAAAACACAAGATGAATATAAATTACTAACTAATGAATAATGAATGTCTTTCTGCCAGGTTACTTTCCCTATCTTAACATCTGAGGTTTCCAAAACTTACCTTGCAAGAGACTTTTAGTTCATTAAAGAGAAAAAAATAGCAAACTAAAAAGTCAGGTTGCAACAGCCATTATTTTAAGACCACGATTCTAACATAGTGGCACAAAATAAACCCTTACCTTAACTCTTCTGTGACACCACTGTCATCTTAGCTTTTGACCGTGGCTATTAATTTAGTCTGTGACTACTTCAATTCCAGTTGAGCAAAAGAAACTGTAGTTCATTAAAATCCATTTCTCAATTCAAACAACTGCCAACCATATGAGCCGCCCCTGCAGTTAAGGAAATGTAAAGTGATCCCCCGCAGAGAGGAATGAAGTCAAGTCAGAGGCCAGGCCAACAAATCCTTTTCTTCTTACAGCTTCCCAGAAAAGCTTTGGCAGGGGACGTGACCAGACCATGACCTAGAATAAGTAGATGAAGGTTTGCTTGTATCATGCCTCTCTATATTCGCCACATGAAAGAGCTTTTTCCCTT